>JACMIF010000269.1:0-43469 GCA_014805445.1 Diplogasteroides magnus | reverse complement strand
TTGGTGAGGTTCATAAATATTACGGAAAATCCGAAATTAAAACAAATGAATAGTACTGCCAATCCCCCCCCCCCACTGTTGACAATATGGCAGTTCATTTTTCTGTGTGAAGAGCTGAAATTCTTAGACGAGCTTTGCATTGTGAGAATGGATGAACGCCTCTGCAGCTACGATTGTCCTGGGGGTGAAGTGCGATAGAAGATGAATTAGCTCTCGTGAATAGGGAGCGCTTTATGGAACATTGTTGAGAGCTGTTCATTTCTAGTCGTCTAACTTTATTCCTAGCGGTCGTCTCTGCGAAGCGAGAGACTACTGGCTGGCAATAACGTTCCCTACTCGTGAACTGAAAATGTTACGCGGGTCATTTAAGACGAATGCCGACTCGCGTCAAATGCCGGAGAGCATTGCATGGGACTAGAATGGAACGTTCCCGACATCGACCAGAATTTCTTAGTGGCTACATGTGTATATAACAAGTTTGGTGAGCATTAATCGTTTTATCATGTTATCTAAACCACGGGCACAGTTAGGTAACCATTTGTGCAAATCATATTACAAATCTACAGTCTTCAGATTCGTTGCCTACGACAATAAATTTGGAACCAATTCCCTGTGATGGCTGTGATTCCAACCTGCCCAGATACATGAAAATTAAAAACAAATTTTACATTACGTGCGCAGAGGGATACATCTATGAGGTAGGCTGCATACATTGACTGGCTATAAATGATGCTATTGAGGGGGAAGATTCCCTTGACTATGCCGTTGCGATTCTTTCTGGCTCCCTAAACGATATTATACACAAAGACAGCCGTGGTCGACCTGTACGCACGGTTACATGCTCCACGAAATGCAAGTGAACATTGTTTGCATTTGAAGTTGTTTTAATTAGATGCTAAAGATCAAGTATGGAAACGTTGCATCCGCCGTATTATGGAGGAAAGACCCCGCATGGATGAGTTGGATATTAATTGCTCGCATGGAACGTGCTACGTATCGTGCAATAGAGGCAAGAAACTTATGTGGGCTGACGTGAGCCTTTATTTCCGATAGAAGCACAGACATGTTTTTAGATCAGCCAAATGTATACAGTAGCTGCCCATGTAATATGCGGAAAAGCTCAAGTTCCAGTAATTCCATATCAACTAACCGTACCTTTGTTCGTCAGATGTGTACCAAAGTGATATCCTGGCTCGAATGTTCATTGTTTTGAGATGTTTCTTTGTTTTAAGTATACAAATACTAGCATGTCATCACATCACCTCATACGTCTCTTACTATGCTATTTTCGTTATCTGTAATAATAGCGAGGAATCGGAACAATATCCTCAGCCATCCGGGAAGATATTGTTGCAGTGAAACATATTTCAACTTTGATCCCCGTGTTTCATTTCATCAAACATTTCATATGCCCTGGTCTTCCGTCCACAAGCATAACTTTTGATTGAAAGGTCAGCACAGCAATAAAAACACAGTAATTTACGAAGGGCTACCAACGAGTTTTATTCCCTGTTATAAACGTTTCATTCATTTTTATTCCAATGACTCTCTCCCATTACCCATTGGTATATGACTATTAGGGTGTCCAAGAAGTCTTGTCCCATTTTCCCAATTTTATTTTCGTTTCATTATCTTTCGTTGTATCTTCTGGCTTGGTATATGGTCGTCACCTGTGAATATCACTATAGTGTACTACTCATCCCACTTAGTCGTGTTGCCGTTGTGCTTCAACGCACAGCAATAGAACCTCGCATCCTTCTTTAGTGCCACTTTGACCAATGATATACCTTTGCGATTTTTTCTTTGCAGAATGTAGCTGGAGGTTGAAACACGGCAAAGTTTTGATAAGATAAGTTGGGCTTTTGCAGCAAATAATTTTGCACACTTATTCACATCCGGCTGGTTTTGAAATAGTCGACAATGTTTTTGTTCTCCTCAGATGAAGTGTTTGCCTAAATTTCTCGACAACTATTCCATATTGGAAACAGTTTGAATGGGAAATCTGTTCAGTTTTAAGCTGCTGAGTATCTCTCACACAATATCCACCCTTTTGCGCAGTAATGGTTTCTGCATAGATAAAGTAAGAATTCGGCGAAGCTAAAAAATCTACCCAAAAATGCATGAATTTTACGAGCTGTCCTAGACACAGAAGCTATCGCCACATGTAGACGTCGCGTGGATAATTAGCACACGTCGTGTACTCCATATCAGAATTATTTCAGTCAAATTCCTTAAATTCTAAGAAAAAGATGATGAACATTTCAGTTGAGTCCTTGAGACACTGCACTATTGCAGCATACTGACAACAAGTTTTAGATAATATTTACTTATGCCTCTGAAAGCTTTTGCTTGTTGACAACTGCTATTTATATTGTTAGCAATAAGTGTTGTCAGCAACATGCTCACGGAGCCAGTGTTGTCATTGATCAATAATGCAAGCAATACAAGCATGAATCATTGTGGGTGCACATTTCGGAAACTTTCACATTTTGGTCTGTTATCATTTTCTTTGAACTATGAAAATTACCGCGCTCTGCATACTTGTAGCAGGATACCAGCTCTATGATTCATTGAAGAAATTATACTAGATCCTCGTCGCAACAAATAGTAGTCGTTGAAGAAAGAAGAGTTTCAAAAACGCTCGTTTAAAAGACGTGACTTTGAACGTCATAAGTTCCCGCGCAATTGATCGGACTGGATCTTAATTATTATTTGTAGAGTACTATTACACTACTATGCAATACCACAGTAACAAAATATTTGACCTGCTTTGTTAGAAGATAAATGATTGAAAATGGCATGATATCAAATAGGGACATTATTTCTTGGACACCCTAATAGAGACCACGTTGGAATGAGAGAGTGCAGACAAATCATACAACAATAGTCGCTTGCCCGTAAACTCGTCCCCTTCGCACATCATTATATATGTTTGCGTACAAATTTAGGGTCCGAGTCGGACGGTTTCGAATCGGAATTGGGCAGATAAGAAGGGTAGAGGGAGGGTGCAAGAGATACTAGGGTGTCCATATCGGTCATTCTGCCCTCCCTACTCTCTTCCATGCGGTCGTCTCTCAGATTCGATAGAAGACAATCGTCCAAGTGATTGGGAAGGGTTGTATTGCACCTTACAAAGAGACACACAAGATTGGCTTAGAGTTGATAAGCCTCCGCAATTGCATTTCCCCTTTCATCTCCAATTTCTGCAGTAAACATCGCTCTGTGGTCTTTATAGTATTTAGCAGTTCCATACAATTGAGACAGTCCTCGGCGTGGGGTCGAGGATGGTCCCATATCTACCAAAGTATCTGTACCAAGTCTTCATCGCTTCCCCTTCTTTCTCAGGTTCAAGACGACATTTGAGCCGTAATGAAGTCCTTTTGCCTCAAGAATGCGTTTCACCATTAGGCGCAAATACTCGTGGCGTTCTTGTCTTTCACTTTATTCTTCACTTCTCCGTTGAGGACGATAACGCTAAAAGAGACGGGCGAACATTGGGAGAGTCAATCGTTTGCTATTTGAAACTAATCTGATAATGTCATGCGCCACAAAAGCTTGGTCCTGGGGATGAAAATTGTCTGAGAAGTGTTGATGATCGGTATCTATTAACTACAAACCGTTACAATTACTTTGCACTTTACTGATAAGACGAACTGGCTAAGCGAGCAGAGGGAGGGCAATGAGCGATAAAGTGAAGAGGTTATGGTACAGTTGGTACACTTGATTGAGTCTCCTCTCTTCAGGAACGTGATGGAATTTGTTTCAATCCTAGTTCTTAAATATTGGCTTATTAACGAATTGTCTTATTCTGTTCTGCCACCTTTTTTCTCTCAAAGAACCTCATGGAATATGTTTCAACCTTCGTTCTTTAACCTACAATGAATTAGTCTACAATTGCGCATTGTCAAAGATCGGCCTATTAAAATGAACCTTTTCTGAAACACGATATTGTTGTTTTGGGCACAATCGTTTCTTCTTCGTAAAATGAGTTTCACATTGCGTTTGTTATTATTGTGGAAAAGGAACTTGATATACCGTGTACACACACTCCATCTGGCTGACGACTGTGCACTCTCAAATTTGAGAGCTATTTCGTCGTTTCTCTGACCATTAGCCATGATTTTGAATAGGTTTCACACTCAACATATAGAGGCTGACATTCAACTCCGTTTATCACAATAATACCCGGTATAAAAATGTTTAGGCATCTCCGCGGCTCCTAGACAGACGGTTGATGATTGCTTCTCCACGAATTGTAATTTCCCAATCGAAATGCCTTGAATAGAAGTGAACACTGTACGATTTTCGTGTCGCTCTCCATTTCTGGCACTGACTCATTCTTCCTCGTGCGTAGCATTTGCACTGTGCATCGTTTCATTGAGAGATTCACTCTCCCCTCAGAAATGCCATCGTCTGTCTGCGATGATGGAATCACATCACCCATTGGTACAGATTCATTTCATTGCCGCCAGACATTTCAATCAAACGACACGATTGTCATCTTTCTATGATGAATATCGTCATCTTTCTGTCGATTAGCCTTTGAATGCTTTCAAATTTTGTATCCAAACAAAATTGTTCTCGAATATGATTCAGCCGTCCTTCATTTGTGTGCAGCATCCACCAACTAGTTTTCTCCTTTTTAGTGCTTTCTCTGAACATCTGAAACACAAAATGCAATCAGCACTAATTTTTACCTCCTTGTGGCGTCATCGCCTTCGTATCCCTTGTTTCATCGACAGGGCCATTCGAACTGCCCTTCATTCAATCATAAAACGGGGAAAAGCCTTTGATGGCCACCCAAAAGCGTCTGATTGTGAGCAAACACAATACCGTACTGGGCGGGCTCCCCTCCCCCTCTCCTTCATTGTTTTCCGCTCAGGACCCCACCTCTTTCCTTTTGCCTGAGCTACCGTGCTTGTTGTTTCCTACTCAATCGTTGATCATGGGAAATTATCGAGGGGGAATGCGTATTCCCCTGACCTTCTCCGTCTTCTCTCATTCTTGAACTACCGTAACCTCATATCGTACGCTTGATACCGTAATCCATTCGATGTAAGCTCTTCTCTCCTTCTCGTCCTCCGTTGTATCTCTCGGTCCATCTGTCACTTCTGTTCATGATGTGTACTCATCTCCCTTCTTGTGCAGTATCAAGCAATCGCCAACCATGTCTCGATTGATTCAGCCTTCTTTTCGTGCCTGCCACAATTCAAGCCACCTTGCGAAAACCGAACCAATCCGATTTCATATCCTAGCCGTGAAGCATAACTGTGCCAATCGCCTTGCCTGTCAATTTTACCATTTTCAAGCGCGAATGCTCATAGTGCAGTTATCGTTTATCCTCGCAAAGGTAAAGGTCACTTCAATCAATCGTATTGGCTAAGGAGGTGAATCTCCTGATTCGTTTACCCTGGACGAGGGTTTCTAAATCGGTAGTAAAGTGCATTTCTCATTCATCTTGTCTAAGCGGAGCGGTTGTTTCTGTCATATATTTAGATAGACAACCGCTCCGAGTGGATTAGGCGAATGAGAAATGCACTTTACTGCTAAACCCTACCCTGGAAATGATCTGTGTCAGTCATTCCGGTAAGGGCAGCAAAGGACTCGTTCGCTATTGCGACACCCAAACTGCACCGCTTTCCCCTTCCCAATCCCTTTCATCGAAATCATTTTATCCGAGGATACATTGTTCGTAGAATTCGTGCTAGTTCTCTACCATGACAGATCTGAACATAAGTGCTATCAGCTATTCCCGAAAGGACGCTTGCTCCTATTGCGACACCCAACCTCTCACCTACCTCGCCTAGTCTGTCCTCGTATGTTTGCTAATTATGTGGAGACTGGCAGCAGGAGACCTGTTGGCCCGTTCGCAAGGATCAGCTTACTCTGGGGTCAATCCGGACTGGACTGAGTCATACTTACCTTTGTTATTGCTATCAGGGGTTCTAATTCGGTAAACTTGCCGTCATTCTTCTCCGCAGCGCGGTCGTCTGTGAAGGAGAGAGATAACCGCGCTACGGGGAAGAATGACGACAAATTTACCGTTTCGAAACCCCCTAATACTTACCTTTCTTATTGTTATCCAGGAACTGCAACTCGACTCGAGAGTTACTGCTAGGGAACGGAATCCAAGCAGAAGTGCACATTTCTGTCGTCTAATTCTCACGAAGCTGTTGTCTCGCACACGCGATGGACACCGTTCCGAGGGCATTAGACGACAGAAAAGTGTACTTGTGTTTGGATTCCGTTCCCTACTTACCGCCTTACTTTCAACTACTTTTTGAATGGCTCATTTGTTTGTTTTCTGCATGGCTTTCTGATTCAACTCGTTCTTTATTCGTTTCGAAAAAGTCTTGTTGGAGGATCGGTTATGGCTTCGAAATTGATTGATATATTCGTCCCACCAGCGCATCAGAATCATCTCGTCATTGTCAGTCCTCTGAATTACACAATTCCGTAAGCTCATACTTACAAACAATAATTTACTGCATCTGTGGGTTGCAATCGGGTGTGGTCAGCTCATGTTTACAGCATTTTGGTTATTATGCATCCTAACTGAACTGTTGTTCTAGTCTATATATCTCACAGATGAAACATATTCTGTAATGACGAAATAGCACATAAAAATAAGAGACCAGGGTGGCATCCAGGTGTAAGACGCGTACAAGGAATAACAGTTCAGAAAAATGCATAATACCAGTAACCATTTTAATGAGCACCTAAAGTTCTAATCTATGACGGTTAACTTGTAAAGTAAAGAAGGTAGTGTAGTAGGAGGAAGCGGAAGTTGTTGATAAGTCAGCTCAAGTTGTCGCTAAGCGCAAACGGCAATACCAGAGTGCAACACACTTGGTTATGAACTATCCCTCTCGTTCTGTCTTTGCCATGCCATTTCTCCGCTTTTCCGTCCCCTGACGGTGGATGAACTTTGTGAGATGTGCCATTAATTGACTCATGCTGACTTCCCTTTATTTGAAAAAATGCAGCGATTTCACATGATTGCTAGTTTATGACCAACGTGAAACGCATCTGCTTATTCATTCCCACCATAAAACATTCGAATTTGAATTTCGATTCCAGGTGCTCGTTTCATATATTTTCAATCTGCATCACAATTGCATGTATTCAATTCATCTGCTACTTCCACTGTTGTGGCGCTAATGTCCGCAGTTTGATGCTTACTGACTATGTATATGCCCTTGTACACTGCTCTTTCGCCCTGTGGGGGCTTATCATATTGAAGGTCATTATAGCCTCCCCAATCTCCCCAGACGCTGTCTTCTCTCGCGGATGAGACTGGGGGAATGAACCAATCTTGGTTATCAGTATGACGGAGGAAGGGCACATAATCATGAACTCTCCCTATTAGCCATTGCCCCTCGCTATGATAGGAATGAAAGGGCTTAGACGACGAAGTCACACCAGACGTTGGGAACCATTAGCCAGTTGCAAATGTAGACAGTCGCTTAGAATTTGTGAAGAAATGTCAGAGAAGGGAATGGGATCAGACATGGCAACATGGGCATGATTGAAATTAAACTGAAATCATTAATGACTTGGAAAAAAAGACAAACGCTCAGGTTTACGAAGAATGGAGGCAATGAATTTCATCGCAGTCATTCAGCTGAAACAATTTACAGTTTATAAAGTAGAAATAGGTGTGCGACCATAACTAAAAGAATTGTGCGATTCGGGCATTTGTGCAATGTCTGAAACATAACTGAAACGATTGATTCACTTTTCATTGGAGCTGATTTGTCCTGGGAACATCCGCCAAGGAAACGAATACTGTAAAAAAACTGTGCTCGATCTGTTGTGGCCAGGATCTTTTTTCAATAACACACGAAGCCTGAGCTCTGGTTGTTCCAAATCCTCAAAGACTCAATGTTATGTTGAGTCAGTCGCCTTCTATTTCACCATTATAGCGCAGTTGTTCATGTCGCATGCGTCAGCCTCCAGAACCTATGACCTGTGGCTCAATCTCTCCCGATCTCCCGGATATATGTTCCTTGCTCAATGGCAGACACTATTTGTTTATCCCGGCGGGATGTGCCCTCAGGGGTGTGGATCTCAAGGAGTATCTGAAAGGAGAAGCATTGTCAGCGGTCAAAGGCAATCAGTACTACAACAGATCGCGCCGGGCCATTCTTGCCAAACAGAATAGTCTCTCCCTCCCGCTCCCCCTTCTTCTTTGCCGATGTTTCCTATTGTTGCCGTACAGTGATTGCGCCACTTTGAACTTGAAATACTTTGGTTACCGACTTGTTAGGATGTAGGTACATGCCCTGAGGGGGTAGGGACCGCCTAAAGAACCGCGACAGCATTCCTTTTCTCTAAGTTATTCTGAGCGGTTGTTTATGAGCGGAAAGAAATAACAGCTCCGAATGACTTCGAGAAAAGGAATGCACTTTTTTTCGAGGTTCCTTAGAGATCCTTTAGACGGTCCCTACTGAGGGGAAATGGTAGAGCTGTATATTGTGCTCCGTAACTTGTATCGCGCTGAGGACAGATCTTACTGGTAAGATTCATAAGTGATTCATGTGTGATCCCTTATAGATGTGTAGAATGAGTAGGCATTACAGATTTTACTACTGACAAACGCTTCGATTGAACTGCCTAGGAGATTTGAAATTAAACATTTGTGGAAGATATTCCGACATCTTTGTTCCGTTTTCACCCTCTATGCATGTTGACCGATAATCCTTATTACTAACCCAAGAAAGTCATGCCCTCAGGGCATACGACAATCCCTGTCTAAGCCCTCCTTGTAGGGCAAACTCTTCAGTGCATGAGTGATAACCCGCAAAGGGCTTTAGTGCCCGCATAGAAAATGGTGGGCGCGCGGGGCTTTTCATGCGATTCTTTTGATGTCCTCAACATCAGTTGTAGACACATCTGCACACTCCAGCTCAGTTCTGATTTGGACATGAGATAACTGTGCCTTGGGCCTTTGCTCTATAATGATGAACGAGACGTTTTTTGAGATGCGAGTCTAAGGCGCTTATGTTCATTTACCTATGCACTCTCTTTCTTTATTTTTTGTGCACTAGCCGCACCGTTCGTAACACTTGAGAGAGTCTATTACCCTTTCTGCTGACTGCTGTTGCATATTTGGATCGTTAAACTTTCTTGACGAGGTCTTTTTTCGAGGAAAGTATCGCAAGTATTGTATGTTTTATGCCGTAGACATCTTTATTTTAGTAAGTTGTTAATTGATTCAGAATCGTCACTGATCGATATTACTCACTAGATAGATATTACTATTCTCCCGAACACTTGTCTGGAGTGACCTGCGAATGTCCCCATATGGCCGCCTCAGGCCTTTTTCCGGCCGTTTATTAGTCGTAGAGTCAAGAGGAGTCAGGGCGATGGGAAACTATACAGAGCCGATCGAAGCTCTCATCATTCTACTATCATTCGTCTGCAATAGTCTCAGGGCGCAAGCGTCAGAGATTTTCCTATTGCATCATCGTATCAGCGGTCTTGTCTGCCCTCAGGGCATGATCTGGCTCTCATAGCTTCTCTTATCCTCTGACCTTCGAACATATCAATTGTCTTCGATGTAGCCTCAAACAATGGACTCATGATCGACTTCTCGAATCATAGCATCCATACTTATCTGCCCTGAGGGCAGAATCAAAGCTTCTCCTATCGGATTCCCTGTATCTACCCTGAGGGCACAATGGTCTGACTCATCCTTCTCATTCTTACATGTCTCATCCACCCACTTCATCCACTCAATGTTGTGTCTTTCCGCACCCTGATATCTGTCTCCTGTCTCCATTGCACTTCTCACAAAAGAACAGTCATTCGCTCATCTTTCCTTTCCATTGGAAGGACTCTTCTCCCCCTTTCATTCTTCGGTACGATTACGATTCTGAAGGGTAGAACCAGGACATTTGCGCCAAGATAGGGTGGTAGCAGCAGTGATTTGAAAGCCATGCATGTTTTCTCATTCCTTACCACCTACAAGTCACCCAATTCCTTTCTCCGACTTCATCAGCATGTGGTTCAGTTCTTCTTCAATGTCCAATTTTCTGACTGGAGAAGGAGTGAGTAGTTGATTTTATCACATTAATAGTGAAATGGACATTTACTAGGCCAATGTTCGCAACTGATGCACATGCTTCATCTTTCTAGGGTGAATGTTCACAACGTTGTGGTTTTTCTCACAATCTGCAGCAGTTCAACCAACGCAATTCCTATATGTTTCAAAATGGTTATAAATAGTTGATGCGTCAAATATTGTTGATTCTTGATCCTTATCTTACCCCAAAAATTCTAATGATGTTATGTACTCGGCAGATATCTTAATTTGAAACTGATTCGGCCGGGTCATTCCATCATCGTGGCGTTTTTTTTGTCCATAGTATGATTGTTCCCATTAATGTGCACATTTTCAGATGAAACTACTCCTTCTACTTAGTCTCTTCTACATCCTACACCTCGCACTCTGCAGGAGACAGCTGAGACAGGTACCTTATAAGTTCATTGACTCCGAGAGAGAGAGAGGGGACGGTCGTAGAGGGACTATTGACATGCGTCTGAACCCGAGACTGTTGGGCCAGTCTAGTTAAGATCAGAGGAGTATTTGTTATGTTTCAGCTGACGCATTTATACTTTTTATCTTCTCAACATGAGCTTGTTATCGATATCATAGATGGGAAAGAAAGAATGCTTGCTTCAGCCGGTCGTTGATTTTCTTTGTTTAGTACTCGGATGAAAACGTCGAGGAAGTGCCATCACTGCCCAAAATCTCGCGTGAAAGGTTGGCTAGACACGAATATTTATAATTTTTTCTTCTTTTCTCATTACCCTAGTCGAGAAAGGAAAATAGGTGACAGGTCGGATGAATCTTGTCCACTACTCTGTACGTTTCTGAAAATTGGATTTTTCACCCCATGTCTTGCAGTCGCTCTATTTATATGGTCGCTACCCGGCGAAGTGCAATCAGCAGTAAAATTTGGAAAGAGCGATATTTACACTCTCTGTGAAACATATTCAAATGCTGCAGGAAATGGGAGATGATCAGGCAGTCGGGACAGGACCCAACATCCAGGAGACGCGCCAGCAAAGGATTCCGCACGGAGAGATGTGAGTTCCTCCAGAAACGCGCTGAACATTTGCGCCATAATAATGAATTAGACCCAAGAGCCATTAATCCTTTGGTGTCAGGGCATATGTAGTTGTTCGAAACACATGAAATTCTTAAAGTCAAATTTTAAAGCGCTGGGCGAACTATAAATTATCGATTGATTTCAGCTCGTCGTCTGGCGGAGGATCGACCGTGGAGGAGGAGTCGACCACTCGCAGAAACGCAGCCTCCACCCAAACCTGCCGGGCCGCCCAGGTAATCGATACTTGATATTTCAATCGATGATTGACTGATTGGTCAAAGGCATGTGAGAACTGAATGTGAAACGTGAGCGCTTACAGCTTATTATAGATATTGTCTTCAATGATATGATAAATCATTATACTGTAGAAATTACTAGACAACGTTGAATAGACACAAAAGGCATGTGTTATTATGCGTCCTAACTGAACTGTTGCTCCAGTCTATTTATCTCACAGTTGAAACATATTCCGTAACGACGAAATAGCACATAAAAATGAAAGACCAGGGTGGCATCCAGGTGTGAGATGCGTACTAGGAATAACAGTTCAGATAGGGTGCATAATATTTAGACACGGGGAATATGCTTCAACTCATCTTGTTATAGGCATTTGGGCTTTATCGACGCTAGCTATTAGATAAAGATAGACTTTTCATATAAAAAACTAGGGTTTCTAAATCGGTATTCAAATTCATTTCTGATCCTTCCATTCTCCGCTGAGCTGTTGTCTCTACGAGCGACAAACAACCGCTCCGCGGAGAATGGAAGAAGCAGAAATGAATTTGAATACCGATTTAGAAGCCCTATAAAAAATCTTATTCTCGACAACGTTGAAATGCGACGATGCATTTTTTGCTGTACCTATAAGTCTCTAGCAGACTAGAATTTGTAGGATCTTGAATCTTGAACCGCATTTAGCTCCTTCAATTTACTGTAACTGTTTACACATCATGTTGCAGGGCTCTTCCACCGGCAGACTGCCCCAGGATCTTCGACGCAGTGACCAGAGGTTGGTTCATGGCACTTTTTGTTAGTATTTATATCCGGGAGTTATCCAAAGGGTGATAAATACTGCCTCCGCGGATCAGGCTGCTATAGGCACATCAAACTCCTGTAAATGGTTCATTGAGCACGCCGGGGAAGAATATGAGGGATTGCGCTTTACTGTCAAGCCATTATTGAAATGTTTGAACTGGATAGTCCTGTAAAAGATGCAGTAACATTGAATCGAAAGTGCATATCTTTCTCGAATCAATTTTAAAGTGCGTGAATTCTGCAATTGTGAAATGCCCAAGTGTTAGGCTATGCAGTAATATTGAAGCGGAAACAAACGTTAGTTCTTTTCTCCATTTTCTCTCTTTCGTTCGTTCTTACACTGCAAAAGGCCAATGATCACTTTCGTGCAAAAAAAACAGTTCCGCCTTCTTTGACATGTGCAAACAGAAGTTGAGTTCTGAGTACTGTTTACTGTTGTAGCAGTGCACTTCATCTCTTATCCAAGTGTTTGAGCACAATATTAAAGGACTACTCTTTTCCCTAAACATACGGGGTACATTATGGGTTATGCCGCATGGAAGATGTATATGCTAGCATTGAAACATATACGAAAAAGTATTCAATTTGTAAATCATATTTACCCAGACGCTGAGCGACGATAATCGATTAGAGGGAAATGGCGGAACGAGGGAAAGACATCAGAGATATATTTGCGCCACAATGGTGATGTTGGCGGTTGCGTCGCTATTATCACTGCGCAAGTGTCCAATTCACCACTATGGCGCAAATATCCACGGCGCTGTTGTCTTTTACCCTCCCCACCCCCCGACAATACTGTTTTCACTATCCTTCTCAAATTCCCTCCGCTGATCTATGGATTCGTCCGAATCGAAGAGGCACAAAAATAACGGGTATTGAGACTCATTCACTTCTCCTACACTATGTTCCACTGTTCCCGAGTGTTCATGCCAATCCCTCCCTTCCGTCTGTCTCTATCATCTCTTTTGTTTGTTCTCGAAAGGGCAACGCGTGTGGTCCGACAATAGGGATCAGACGAGATTAGTCAGGGGGTTAGAGGGATACGAACAGTGAATTATTTATCACTCACGGCTCAGCTTGCTGCATGTGTCGTTCATAAAGGAGTGTATTGCGAAAATGATGAAAAACTAAGGGGAGAGCATTTACATATTTTTCACACCGCCAATTTATTCGATTCTCGGCTGTGCACGACAATGCAGAGGTTGTTTCAGTCGTCAGAATTTAAATACTATGCACAAACATCGCTGTTACCGAATTGGGGCTTATTTGGGCAAGAGCTGAGTGTTTCGAGAAGATGAGTACTAAATATCAAATAAAAACGTGTCGAATATCAATCGAACGCGGTAATGGCCGAATCAAATCTCATGTGAGTTATAGGGTTGTTTAACATCGCACTGAATTGTAGGCTTCAACGGAATCACTTACCTCTTTGCGGGTGACAGAGTGTACACGAGTTGGACTGAGGATGGACTGCCACAGAAGGTAGGTTTCTATGGGTTCTACATCGGTAGATTGGTAGTCATTCTTCTTCTCCGCGCTGTTGTCTATGAGGGAATGAGACTACTGCGCGGAGGGAGAAGAATGACGGCAGATTTACTGATTTTGAACCCCTATTGGTTTCCTTCGCTCCATGGAGAGCAGACATAAGAGAAATGTACTTCTAGTAGGGTGTCATTTGCGAGGCATTTATCGCATTCGTCATGTCACTGTACAGTCATTCTCAGCGGTGCTGTTGTCTCCGCATGTTATTGACAACCACACCGCTGAGAGTAGAGACAAGACGAATGCGCTAAATTCTTCGCAAGCGACACCCTAACTTCTAGCCGCTTGTGAAACTCTAGTTCCCATAGACTGGACCAAAGTAAAAGTCCTTCTTTTCAGGCCTCATTCTCGATCCCCGATCTCTTCTCGGGCGGTCCACCCCACGTGACTGCTGCCACAACGAATACTCGGAGTGGAGTGACCACACTCTTCGCTGGAAGGACCAGTTACAGATTCAGATGGAATGAGGAGGGAAGAAGGTTCATGGTGGGTTTCGCACTTCTTAGTGAATGAATCCATTACTACATTTAAAACGTTAAGACGTGTAAAGGAGTATTTAATGAAGTATGATTTTGATCGCTTTCAAATAATACTGACCATAAAACAACATGGTGATAGCCTGCAGTACGCATAGATGTGGTGATAATCATATGAAGCGGGTCCTGTGAGATTTTGGGGTATCAAGTTAATTTCGCCTGTTTCATAGTTTGAAACGACTCGAATATGCTTCATAGAGACTTTATTATCGCCGCTTATCGAAAGGAGATGGTTACGTGGAGTATTAGGAGAAAACAAAAATTCTAAATATACAAATTTCGATGCGATTGCACAATAAATAGAATTGTAATGTATAAACTTGTCATTACTAATTAATATTGAAATAAGTATGTTATTGCAGCTCGCGAAGAACTCTCCCCGTCAACTGAACGAGACCATCTCCCTCACTCCCACTGCTGCATTCGAGTGGCAGGGACACCAAGTACTGCTCAATGTGGGTCATTCTCTCATACAGTAAATGGCTAACTATTGACAAATTGTAGGCGAATATGTTTCACGGATTCTATCCGTGAAACATATTCGCTGCAATAAACAACTGCCGACCCTACTAGCTAGCAGAAGAATCCATGCTTATTTCCCATTTATCGGACCATCATGGCTTATCGTTTGAGAAATTCTAAATATAAAAATTTCGATGCGATTGCACAATAAATAGAATTGTAAGGCATAAGACTAGTCATTACTAATTAATATTGAAATAAGTGAGAGTAGATCGTTTTGAAGGAACAGCTCATAAAAGACACTTATCACGCCGCTGATAAATATTTGATTGTATCCATTGCATCGAATTAAACCCATAAATTTCCCACTTGTCAAACCATGCACAGAGAAAAAATACTGCCATTTCCCCTCATTCAGTTTGAATCTGGCAAGCATTTTCTGTTAAAACTGTCAATATTGACAGTTTATCTGTCACATATGGCAGTTTCAAGATGACGGAGGAGGAATGGCAGTTTAAAACTGCCAATATTGGCAGTTCTTTTTCTCTGTGTGCTCCAAATATTTCCTCTTGCAATTTCAGGGAGAGAACTTCATCACGTACGACGCTTACTGGAATCTGGCAACGTTCGAGTCCAAGACACAGACATACTTCCCCGGTTAGTATAAGGGGCTCAAAAACGGCAAATTAGTCGTCATTGTTCTCCGCCGCGCGGTTATCTATGACGGAATGATACAACCGCGCGGCGGAGGGGAATGAGGACAAATTTACCGATTTTGAACGCCTGGTGAGTAGCTGGTTTAGGGCCGATAATGAGTCTGTAAGTGAGATGAAACGATAGGGTCAGTTCCGATGGTAGCCAATTCAGAGCATTTATTTACTAGAACTTGACAATACTGTATAGAGTCACCTGAATGTTGGTCTTCCACTAAATTATATCCGACAGACTGCTGGAAATGAATCCATACGAGAGGTGCATTTCCAGGCGTTCCTCGTGATCTTGTGGGCATTCTGCTCGATAGAGGACCGACCGTTCTGTACTACACGAGGAGGAACACCGTGCAGGTACATATCCTGGAGTCTTCCTGTCCTGAACTCATGCAGGAGATATTTTCGTCCTGTGAAATTCTGGTGAATAAGATTGGTGTTGTGGCGGAAATTGTTGACCTTGAGCTTTATTAAAGAGGGCATATTTTTCATGAAACCACGATGGGTACGTTTGCGGTGCAAAGAACTGCATAAGTTACTTGGTGAACATCGCGTACGTAGGGTGACAAATGTACCCTGCACAAATGATAACAAATCGCGTGTGTTTGGCAACAATGAACGCGCTCTGTACTATTACTGTTTTGCGGACTATACAAGACAATTTATACATGACCGCATAAATGGTTACAAATTGTTATGCAAGTGGTTTGAATCTACAAATATGATTAGAAAATCCTAACATGCCGACCCTCGAAAGATTCAACTGATACGGAAAACATTCAACAATTTCACTACCTGAGTCCACGTGGTTCATGATCTAAAGTATCGTTATTTTCAGATCTACGAGAGGACCAAGCACCGCGTGGCCGCCGAGATTCCCGTCAACGTCGCGGACTACGCAGGATGTCTGAGGGAGAGACCGCCGCAGCCCATTCCCAAGTACAAACTTTTTGCATTATAGAGCTGCTATCACACAAACACTTGTGGGTGCATGCTATGATTGGCAGTTTGATTACTTTATGGGATATGTTTCAAAACTACTACATATTTGAAGATGTACCCTCTTTGAAATACAACAACACATAAAGACTGCCAACCATAGTGCCTACTATGTAAACTCAAAACAGGTACTTTGTACGGACTAGGTACAATGATATCTTCCGAATAGAATAAGACGGAATTGTTCTGGAGATGATTGCAATCTGAAAGATCACGGTAGATGACGCTTGCAATCCTTCAGAAAGGACAGGAAGCGCATGCGGGGAGAGCGGACTGGTGGAGGACGCAAGCGTGAGGATGCTGCAGCCAGGGGATAAGGAGTAATTGCTGGAGCCCTTGCTGATCCTGACAGTAGGGTTTAAAATAAGGTATCTAGTAGAGTGCATTTGTCATTCATCTGCGCTTCGCGGAGCGGTTGTCTCAACATTCGATAGACAACCGCTCCGGGGAGATTAGACGAATGACAAATGCACTCTGCTACCGTTTTTGATTCCCTAGTAAACAGACAATGTTTTTTTAGCTACTTACCTCTAATGGCATACGTTTCGTTAATTGTAGACAGCACGTGAGTAGAGCGGTTAAATGTCGTGTTTTCTGCAATCGTTGCTATATTTGGCTCCCCATTCTTAGCTCAGTTTCGTAATCAATTTTTGCAGACATTCCCTCGTAGTCTTTCGTAATTATGGTGTGAACATTTCACTTAAAAGAGCCACAAAGGGAGATTTATTTGCATGCGCTTTCGGGATCACTTCTCTCCAATGCCCTTACTATCTCGTTGTCAGAGTAGACAGCTCTGACGACGAGATAGTGGGGGAATGGAGAGAAGTGAACCCGAAAGTGCATGAAAATAAATCTCCCTTTACGGCTCCTTTAAGTCTTAATTAGTTGTGAAATCGTTGTTATTCGACTGCTCATCCAAGCTCAGAAAATCCTCACAATTTCTCATCAAGCCTCCTGAAATTATTTTTCACACCAAACTCAGGAAGGCAGTGATAAGTAGTTGTTTGGATTTCCGTCCGTATCCATTAGGGGTTTAAAATCAGTAAATTTACCGTCATTCTTCTCCGCAGCGCGGTTGTCTATCATGGGGCGAGACAACAGCGCTGCGGAGAAGAATGACAACCTATTTACCGATTTAGAACCCTTGGCATCCATGAATTATTATATTCTCTCCTGCTGAACTTTGCCATCTCATGCAGATATCCTTTCTGTATCCAAGTTCTGATGATTGTTCTAAATTATCTCGTTTCCCTTTTTTGTCTAGGCCCGGTGTGCTCTCAGTTCGTCACACTCTTCACCAGTGTTTGCAGCGTTTTTAGTCCAGTTAACATCTTTTTGTCTCTATTTTATTTACACTTTTTACTTTACATACACTGCCTGTATGTTTTGCTCTCTCCTGACACAAAGATACGTGTAAGCACGTCCGTTTTTCTTGTTTCATCATCAATTTATCGATTGCTTTGTTTGTTGACTGATTGCTCTTTCTCACGTATGCTGTTTTTCCATGCCCATTTTGTATGAATTCCGATTTTTCTTTGTCGATAAATGTGAGAAGAGAAGCTTCTTCCGTCCCATTTACTTGACTTTGACCAGTTCTGGTATTCAGAGGGCACATTGGGAAGTGACACCGATTGATAGACAAGGCAAAATGTTTTCGTAAGAATCTCCGCGGTTTTGTTCATCACAGTGATATTTTCCCGAGGTCATCTGCTCTTGCAGCTGCCTTCCATCACTTCTCCCAATGGCAAATAGCCATTGCGCAATCTGCCTCATCACCTGAAGTTGTAAACAAATCGGCGATCTATCCATCCCGTTTCACTTTCTCGTCTTTAGAGATGAATAGCTTGTGAAGGGGAAAGAGATGGAACGGTCATTTCAAGGTCTATCCCCCATCGCCCGAGAGCGCCCTTGCTTACTCCCAAATCTCCTGCTCTCATCTTCATCTTATCTTCATCTCACCGGTAGCTGCCATACTTTGGCGAACGCGAAACGGTCGAACGGACGCCCCTCTCTCTTCTTCGGTTAGTTCTAGAAGATGAGAGACACAGCCACGGATGAGACGAACTACAAAAGTGCTCTGCCCATCGCTTTCTTCTGCCATCTGCAGAACGGTTTCCGCTAACCTTGAGGGTGTTTGTTGTAGTTCCCCACTGTAAACCCCCGCATTCCTCTGAGATCTTGAATCGACCGCACCCTCCACCATTCAGTCGTCCGTCGGTCATAGAAACATGCGACTGAGAAAGAACGTCAGGAGGTCATTTCGGACGGTTTCAGGGTCGAGGGAAAACTTAAACTCTGTCCCACCCCCTCACAAAACAAGTTTCCCACAAAGCGAGAAACTGCGTAGTATCCTGCCGCATTTGTGCAGAGGAAAACTTTCCAGCCGTCTGAGTTGTGATTGGACAGTGATGATGGCAGATTGTTGGACTGTTTAGCACCACAATGTATCAGACGATCAGTTTATTAGTCGCATATAATAATTATTAATTTATGGTCGTCAATCGTAAAGGCGATGGCGTCGGCAGTGTGTCGCTGAACTGGTTGTGAGATTCATCAGAGAAGAGAGGTGGTGATTATGGCTGATCCTGAGGTATCTAGGCAGTCTTGTGGTATCTGTGCTTCACGTAGCCGGAGTGCACGGGCGCGGAGTTGTAGCCCTGCAACGGGGTGATATTGTCATTCTGGTCGGCAACAGCGGGGGTAGAAGACAGGGAGCCACGAACATTTACGCCATTATGGTGAAGTGGATAGATGCGAGATCGTTGTCATCATTATCATGACACCTGTATCCATTTCACTACTACGGTACAAAGGCTAACACAGCACACTGCCGCCGTAGTAATCTCATCGTTAAACCTCGAGGTTTATGCAAATCACGAGTTAGAGACCGACGAGAGAGTATGGTAATTGAGAGAGGCAGAGAGAACCTCGAGGTTTAAAGGTCAAGGTTTTCAACTGATTACTACGGCGGCTGGTCGTTCGCCCGAAGCCGCTCTTTGGCTCAAATAAATCAATAATGACCAACCGATGCGACGGGACCGGCTCCCTGGGAGTATCCTGATGAGGGAGCAGCAATGGGCTCAGGAGCGGGTTCGGGAGCGGAGAAGGTCTCTCCTCCAACGGGTCCGGTGGAGTAGCCTCCGGAGGCAGGGGCGACTTGCTGCTGAAAATTGAACCGTTATCTGTGAAACAATCAGTGATCCCTAGCCCGTGAGATCGTCATTGCTCAAATGCTCAGTTGTCAGAATTCGGAGAAGTACTGTATATTAGCGACGTGACATAAATATTTTGCCGTAACCCGTAAAAGGACTTACAGCGACGGGTGCGTACTGCTGGACGGGTGCAGGTGCGATGTGCTGTTGAACCTGGGGAGCGGCGTAGGACTGGTGGCCTCCGTAGCTCTGACCTCCGTAGGATGGAGCTGCAGGGGCGTACGACTGCTGGGCAGCTCCATAGGACTGCTGCGCTCCGTAGGACTGTCCGCCGTAGCCTCCCTGTTGTTGGGCATATCCTCCATAGCTAGACTGTTGTCCGTAGGACTGTCCTCCGTAGCTGGGCTGACCTCCGTACGACTGTCCTCCGTAGCTGGGCTGACCTCCGTACGACTGTCCTCCGTAGCTGGGCTGACCTCCGTATGACTGTCCGCCGTAGCTGGGCTGCCCGTAGCCTCCGTGGCCTCCGCCGCAGGGATCGCAGGGCGGCGGTGGAGGAGGAGCGCATCCGCCTCCGCCGAAGAGGTTTCCGAGACCTCCGAAGAGGAATGCTTCAGAAGCGGCGACGACGGTCAGGAGCACGAGGACAGACTGCATGATGTGGGGAATGACTGTGGACAGTGGAGTGACCGCCCCCGCTCCGCCCTTTTATACCTATACTCCCCGGTATCCTTTTCCTTCTAGAGACAGCGCATCCGTCTAACCTTCACGCCAGAAGCTCGTCTCTCTCGCCTCGAGACTGTTCCATGGCGGAGAGTACAGGGATAGGACGAATTGAAGGTGGCTACACTCCTCCCCCTTATTGCACAGTGGGAGGAGGGTTGCAGCCCAGCTTGCGAAAAAGCTGCGAGATCACCCAGCGATCAGCGAATTGTGGCCAATAACAGCAGAAAAGCATTGCGCAACCATGATATTGCATCAAGTGCTCGCACACTTGGCTTCCAATGGGTGATACTTCTAGAAATTGTGGAGTGAGTTTCAGAGGAATGATTTGACATGATCGAATTGATAATAGATAATTACTGCTTATCAGATAATTACCATTAAATTGCAACAAACAATTGCACCTCTTCTAGCCGGCAATTTTGTTGCTAGCATCTCGCATATACCGTTTTTTCTCTAGAAATGTATTTGAAAGTCCTTGTATACATGATCAGAGTATCAAAAACTGTAGCGCCAAAGTTCTTTATTATTATGCATCCTATCTAAACTGATATTCCTAGTACGCATCTCACACCTGGATGCCACCCTGTTCTCTCATTTTTATATGCTATTTCGTCGTTATGGGGTATGTTTGTGAGATAAAATGACTAGAGCAACAGTTCAGTTAGGATGCATAATATTGCGTGCGTTGTACCGCGCCGTGTCAGTAAGTGCACAGTCGCCTATTGTTGGACTCTTCTGTTGTACACCATTTTCACTGGGAATGTTTCGATTCACGATTTGCAACACATCCTGTACGACGTACGGGAAGACCTTACTCTTCTACTACTCTTCCGTTCATGGTTGCCTCAACAATGAATCGTCTCTTACACTAGTCGTCTCACCAGGAGCTGTGTGACTACTAGGGATTTTAAAACGGTGAATTTGTAGTCATTCTCCTTCACCTTGACGCCAATCAGGGATGACGCAACCGCGTGGCGAATTGGAATGATGACAAATTCACCGATTTAGAACCCCTTCTGCCGACTTCTGGCTCATGGGAATCGCTGAATCCCCATAGGCCAAGCGTTGACCCCTGTCTCCTCCGTATATTAGTTCTTCCCCCGTGAGATCTCACAAGAAACGCGGAAGAAGCCTTGCAAGCGCAGCGCTGTAAAGTGCTTCACGGCTTCGTGTTTCACTTTCGCACTTTCAGATTCTCGGAAAATATTATCATGGTGTAGGAAAAATCTTATTCTTAGAATTAACTGAAATCCAAATCTAATTTCAATACGAACACAATTAACTGTGAGTGAACTCCTGTGGATTGAAGGAGCAACATTGGATAAGAATAACAGTGTAATCGAGTTTCGACTCGCGTGGGATGTCATTTGTCTAGTAAACATTCTCTTTCAGCCATTTACTGTGCGATTCTATTCTTGCAATGCGGGGAACCTCGCATAAATTGTGCAAGTCGTCTCGACGCGGCCTCCCGACTGGAATGGCCTGACGGGAGGAGGGGAGATTACGGTGGAGAGGGGTGAGTGAGTGGCTGGGAAGAAGAGAGGAGGCAGTGTTTGTGTGTAGTAGTGAGTCATTGATTTGGGAGAAGAAGAGAAGGATAAACAGGTTCTCCCTCTCTTTCCGCCGCAAGGATGAGTGAAGAGGAGAAGGAGGAGGGAAGGTCCTCCACTCCACTAGTCACTACTCAGGAACAAGAAGCACTGGAAGGCTGCTCATCAACTGACCATGACACTGCCACACGAGGTGAGCGATCAGGAGTTTACAAGCCAGCTGTCAACTATACCACAGTCCTATCGCCATAGTATTTGACCTTTAAGCTCGAGCTTCAGGCAAAGCGTAACATTCGCACTAGAAACGTCGTTATTTGCATATTCATGTTCAAAAAGATGAAACTTTGAATGAAGCTCAAGAACAAAGGCGCCGATTACTGCGGCAATTTGACTCATTTTCAATAGCGCCTATTGTTAGTCTAATCTACTGACCACGAATGCGAAATTAGTGTTAATTGTTCAAATTAGCTGGCTTCATTTGGTCCGAAAGCAATTTTTCGCCGCATCCTTTCGTGTTATTTTGCGGTTACTCCTGAGTGAGCAAAGAATGGAAAAGGCTTCAGGAGAAGCCTTACGACTACGGGGCGGCCATAATTCACTGGTCGGCTGCAATCGTGATGATCATCTCGCTGTCGCTCATCCTTCTGGTGGTTGGCAACATGATCTACACGAGTCTGACGGACAAGGTTCATCTCAGAGAACAGGTCGGTCACTCATGTCTTCATTATTTTGGATAATACTCTCCTGAGCCCTATTTTATTTCCTTTTTAATAACTATACATGGAGAATAAATGCTAAAAAAAATTTACTCCGCCTGTTTGTGAGAAATATGCGATTGGCTAGATGCCACGGCCTTTAGTCGAGTTACAGTGCAACAGCTGGCAATAAGCCCAGGACAAGTAAGGGTGACAGCCGACACATTGCCCTTCTCTAGTGCATCCACTTCAATCTTAGCACTTTAGACACAGTGGTGGACAAATAGAGGATGAGAATAGCTCCCTTGCCTGATGTCACCCTATGGAACAACGCGATCCGTACACACAACGGCTCTCTCCATAACAACCATGGCTGAAATCCACGCAATTTGTCAGCCTTCCTCTCTCCAGAGCGGCAGTCTCTCGTAGAATAGAACGGCTACACAAGAGGGAGATGATTTCCCCACCCTCCAAAACCCTTATCGGGGACCCTCATTCGTTGCTTGCTTTACCCGTGCCTCCCCTCTCACACATATGGCAGAACCTTCAAAGGACGTGACTAGGCTCAAAATACCTTTTGACTTTCTTTTAACCGCCTTCTTTTCAATTCAATAGTTGAAAAGAATAAGGACGGCACCAGAAGGGAGTCAAAGATCACAGAAATGCATTTACAGAAGCGCCGTTGATGGATGCCCTACCTCGATCCCCGTCGCCGTCCCACCACTCCCCCTACCGACCTCATATTGTGTAAGTTGTTCGAGTTACTGTTAGTTACGAAATTGGACTATTTTAACTATTTCGAGTGCAAATTCGTTGATTTCCATAAATGCTCGAGTCCATCCTGTCCATTCCAGATCCAACATCGCTCTATCACTGGATGGCAGCGCCGAGCCGCTCACACCAGCACTCAATCAACTGTCCCTCTCCCCGATTGGTGGGTGCATCCTCCATAAGTGCAAAACAAATGGCTCGTAGGGAGGATCAGAGCAAAACGGCACCGTCTGATAGCTAGCAATTTGGAATTTTCAGTGCCAAAATGCTGTATTTCCATGCTATTATATATTTGCGGATATATCCTCTGCGATGCATAACTCATAAAGTAGTCAAACTGCCAACCATAGTATCCAGCAGGGTAGTAGTGTGCAAAATCCTCCCAAAGCCCCTCTCCGCTCATTCACTCATGTGCGTGGGCCCAGTAATCCCTCCTCTTGTGTCCTCTTGCCCATTCATAAAAGGGAAACCCACCCTCATTTATCCTACTACACCCACTGAAGGCATTACCAATTATGGTTTTGATTATTGGGAAATGCATCTGATGTTCTCACGACTTGCAGGATTTGCCTTTCATCAGCAGCACCAATTACTGTTTTATTTGCTCAACCATCGATTTAGGTTACTCCCAATGAATTTTTTCTCACAATCAGAGAATTCAATGAATAGGAGAACGAAATTAGATGGAAAAAATCTCCCGATTCTACCCACGACCCGTTTTTTCCTAATTATCTTGCTCTGCCAAAACAAGTCTTTGCACGTTTCCTCGGTTACCGCAGTGATAACCGCAGGCAAATAGTCGCTTGTGGCTCGTTGTTAGCCCCTCATCAGTAGTCGGAACTGATGATAGACGACAGCTCGATAGAGATGTTTGCATGCCACAGTTTGTATTTCCCACGGTCTTATCTCGCAATGTGGTGGGAAAGCGCCACTGTTATCATCTTCGGCCGCCGGCGCTGTTACCGATTGTTGATGTCTGCTGATCTTGCGACGCGGCGACGTCAAAAATCACGATGATTCAACGAGTAATACGTATTCACGAGATAATCGTATAGAATCGATCGACCGATCACATGCTTGATTCTACCTGTATTCTCGACGAAAATTGCGCTATACTGTTCGTCTTCTAGACAACCCGCGATTATTGCTGATTGACTCTGTGTCAAATTGAATTTTACATGACGAGCTGACCACTTCAGATCTGCCCTCAACCTCGTCCGAGATGCACTACTCGGCCACGAGCGCCCTTGCACAGCGGGCGACACGAAGGACGGGCAGGGCACGGAGACAGTCCCCATTCTCGTGCGTTTTTGCCCTATTCGGCCTCGTTCATTCCCGCGAACGGCCCCATTAGAGATAGTTTTTACCGCCGATTCCGCTCAATTAGACCAGCCGAGAGGTGGGAGCAATCGTAAAGACGATGGGCCCTTGCGATAATTATCATTTATGCAGATACGTGGTAGATTTCTCATCCGACCATTCTAATACGTCCAGGATTCAAAAGATCTCCCCTTCAGATTAGCCCTGATGCGGGCTTCCTCAATCTGCGGCTGCTTTTCCCGATCGACGTCTTCGGATTCGGAAGACATAGACGTCGCCACGTCTTCGGTAGAAGTGCAAAACGCCGCGTGGACCAGGGAGGCAGTGGGACAGCGGGTGTTGGCGTTGAGGTTAGTCAGTCAACATAACTGACGGTGTAGTAAAACCCAAATTTCATTTCATCTCCCTGTGCTCTCCGTCGCGCGGTCGTGTCTACAGAGACGACCTGTTGAATGAGAGCGCACAGAGGATGAAAGCATTCATGGGATTCACTCTGCCAAGAATGATAACTGAGGAGCCCATTCAAGCTCTTTTAACAGATCTGACAGTGGTTATTGCGAACTCGATCAATTGACCATCACTTCAATTGCAGGAACGGCAACGTGCCAGTGCACAAGATCGTCGAGTTCACATACGAACTGGTGCCCGAACAGGACCGAATCTTTGCGGCGCCCTACTACTGGGGAAGGATGGACAGATTCCTGGCGGAGAGGCTGCTGGCAGACAAACCAGAAGGTCAGCCTACCCATTTGCCCTCTTCTGCGAGACGACCTTCATCAAATAGCCCTCCTCAGAAATGCAAAAAGAAAGGTCAAAAAATTTAACTCCGACCACATTGGCGATAGATCCCTTAGCAAAAAGGGGAATTGTGTGTATCTATCTTTTTCAAAGTAGATGGGTACTCAGGATAGAGTAATGGTTCCATTTCCTCTGCACGTTTGTGCGTTGAATCTCGCATCATCTCCATATCCCACTGAGCTAGAAAGTAGTTCACAGGAAGCCAAAATAGCCCGAACAACTTGTGCTCTTATGCGCTATCGCTCAGTTGAACCTTGACAATCAACCCAAGGCATTCCGTTCCGCTGGGAGTGTCGAACTTTCGAGAGATACCAGCACGCATGAGGGTACCAACGTGAAAGAGTGTGGATGAGGTGATAGTCAATAGCAGAAGGTCAGGCGACTAGTAGAATTTGCTCTGCATTGTTATCACCAAACCTGCGGCGACCTTGGAAGCGCGAATCTCACGTCAAGAAGCTACTATGTCATCCACTATTCATCGGACAGTTCCAAACAGCGAGAGAGTACAGCTCAAAAGTGGGATTAGGCGTCAGAGCACTGTTCCAGTGCAGAGTTCAGCGCATAGTGCACTAGAACCAATGAAAAAACGCGTCTGGGTGTCAAGGTTAACTGGTTCGCCTACTTGAGTAGGCGAACCCGGCGGAAGTGCGCCGAAAATGTGATGCGAGGGTGGGGAAGGGAACTAGAAAACTGATTACAAGTGGAACACCACCAAGATGCCAATGGGTTGCCCAAAGCTGCCGCACAAAATGTAGCAATATGTTCCATAATAGTTAGGCAAGCGAGCATGGCGAAGTAGAGCAGATGATCATTTATCCCATTCACATTCAAGCATTGTCTTCTTTCAGGAACCTTCCTGCTTCGCGACTCTGCACAGCCCGAATTCATCTTTTCCGTGTCGTTTAGAAGATATGGCAGAACGCTGCACGCGAGGATCGAGCAGGTATGCATGTTGCCGTAATCCAGTGTACAGCAAGGCTACTCGTGAGTATTAGTATCAAAGGCGTCGGATTTCGATCAACTACTCTCCGGCATTACAGGCCAACGGTTCGTTCGGCTTCGACGTCCTTGACGACAACGTCTTTTGTGCTCCCTCGATCACAAAACTCATCGAGAACTACAACGACCCCGGACGGTCAGCGCAACATTTAAGATCTTTAAAATTTACACCCAGTAACAAGCGATACAACATATGCCGTTGAAAAAGAATGAATGATGTGTTCGTTTTTCAGTCAGTAGTTGTTAGAGAAGAAAATATATTGCATTAAATTAAGATGTATATTGATTTTTTTTGTTTCAGATGCCTGTTCTTCGAGCCGCAACTGACGAATCCCCTCAACAGGAACTTTGTGTTTTCTCTGCAGGTTTGTACCGTTACGAAGTACTCGACTGTTAAAACAACGTTTCGCATGATTCGGTTCAATTGCCATGTTTTCGCAACGCAGTTTTCTTTGGCATCGTTTCATTGAACCCTGCTCGAAAGGGGTTTGGTAACCATTTATCCCTGCATCTCCATCGAACGCTTGCGTTTCATCCAAATCATAAAGTCGCTCAGAAACGATAAAGATTGATAGGGTGTTGCCGTTGCAGAACACTATCTATACATCGCTAAGTGTATACATTAGGATGGCACTACAGTCGTTTTGCAATCAAAAACGCACATACAATCACTGATTATTTATGCTTCGAATTTACAGGAGCTGTGTCGCGGTGTGATCGCCTCTCATACACGATACGTGGACATTCCTCAACTAGGTCTTCCGCCCTTCCTGCGTCAGTTCATCTCCCAGTATCACTACTCGCATCCAGTTAGGACTACTATAACAGGACAGCAGGGCTAAGGAAATTCAAATATTCCACTAATACATATATATTTCTCACTTCTTGAACTGACAAATTAAAATATATATATATATTTCTCGTAATTTGTTTTATTGAACCGTTCAGGGGCGTAGAATAATTTACTCGATCACATTTCTCATGTTGATAATGTATTTATTCGTTCGTGATTAGCATTTCCAAAAAATATTTAATTCTCATCGCACTAGCACGCAATTTTTTGCACACATATACACTTCGGTTCATAATTACTGTGTCTCAATCCGTCAAATGTGCTTTAAAAATGCTGGAAATGCCTCGTCACCGGCTTTAACAAGACCGGTTACACCGGATTTTCTTATTTTCATGATCCTACTATTGTTTTGAGCTAAACGGTGTAAATGAGTAAAGTGTAACGAGTTCTAACTCACTAGCATTTTAAGACTACGGAAATAAACAGGAACATTATGCGAAAAAAATGCCACAGGGCAATTTAATACAGTTGTGACTAATGACTAAGACGACAGTAATCTTCTAATGTATAGTTTACAGTAACCTATAGTACAGTAGTCTACAGTGAACCTGGTTGAGCATCTCCGAATATTCCTCAGAATAAGGGACTTCTCGATCGGCCCGCGTCCCCCATTTCATCGTCGCTGTCCTGAAGAAGAAAAAAGCAAACTGACTCACTAGCATTTTAAGTATTACCTTTCTAACAATTCTTTCCAATGAAAATCTACGAGAAGCAAATGATAATGAAGTTTATGTTATCTTCGCCCATGCTCAACTATTGTGATGGAAGAGTAATTGATGATAAATCCGTAGGAATTGTCTGACCGCTCACAATGAAAGATTTAGGGAAATCGAGAGATACTCATTTCTCCTTATCCCTTCTAGCCAGACCGGCCAGAGACAATTTCTTATCCGCCCACACTACAATAGAGAGCGCATTTTGGAAATGTTAGCCTATCGAACCTCGTCCGAGAGGATGAAAAGGGGAGTTCTGCGGCTGCAGTTCGTTGTAGACTAGGGAACGCCTTTTAGGAATCCTCACATCCCTAATCTCCATCGAGCGATTGTCTCTCATCCCGATAGACAATAGCTCGATGGAGGTGAGAATTTATGAAATACGTTCTCTACTCTCCAATGAACTGCAGCCGCAGAACTCCCGCGCTTGATAGTAGTAGATCACCACCATTTTATGACCATGAGGAATTGTTTTGCAATAATGCGATCTCAAAAGATTATAAGGATCATCCTTGAAACATGACATTAAAGGCTAGAGCAATACTTCCATTAGGCTAAGGGAGTGCAATTAGAAATATTCGGACTTTTCAAGACAGTAGCGTTTGAGATAGCTTCATTCAGATATATGAATTGCCCTAAACACAATCGCTCATGGATTGTTCATCACCAAAGGATAACGAAAGATAACGTGGATTCACTTGCCATAGTTGCTTCACATCACATGCCTTCAACCATCTGCAGCAATGGAGAAAACGCCACTCCGGCATTAGAAAAAATGCGAAACCCATCCCATCACCATCACGGATTGTTTCTTCCAAAGTCAACAGAGGACAAATATGATTTCCCATTTTCAATTCTTATTCTAGCTCTCTCAAACAAGTATGTTTTAGCCTTTGTAAACTATTCAGAGTCTACATTTTAACAGTTGATACAGTTTTACCCAGATATAAGAATACCCTGTGAAACATATTCAACAACTCACGAATTGCTCCTCTTCGCCCTCCTCCATCACTTCCTCTTCCTCCTCCTTCACTTCTTCAGTTCCGTCCCTCGTCGTCTCATCTATGATGGTGTCCTTCTCCAGAGGACGAATCTCCTCTCCCTGCAACATTGGCCATCACGATAGACATTCTTGCTTATAGACATAAGGTAAACAAGTAGTTTCGCACCAAAAGTCTCTCCAGGCCTGTCGAAAGAGACTCTAGAGTGCTTCGGATAGTGGAAAATGACCGCTCATTTTGGATACAGACGCTATAAACAGTTTTGAAACCTAGACGCCATCTCACTCAATCCCCCCAGTCACGGCCTACTCTAATAGTAAGCAACTAACATCAATGTTCCTGCTCTTGAGTAGTTGAATCTGGAACGCGTCTCCGCATCCGATGAACACGAGTGCAGAGTGCACGGCGCGCATCCAACCCTCGCCTTAATTTATAAATATTTAGTTTTGCTAAATAAAAAATAAGTTCGTTTTCTATTTGTCAACTTTTGGTCCATTATTTTCCATATAGATTCGTTATTAATCCAAAAATTCTGTTCAGCGGTTTTCAGTCGCGACTGCAATATTTATGTAATAAGAGCAACTCAAATCATTCGGGATGGAGATTTCTGTTGAAAATATTACAAACATAAATTCATCACAAAACTGACCTGCGGCTCTCAATTCGGGGATTCCGCGCAGGAGCGACTGCGATTTGGTGGACTGCAATGGAATAATGAGCGCTTATTCGAATTACCTTATAAGGAGTAAATTACTGGGCTGTCATCTTCGAAGAGACACGAGCTCAGGTGAGAGAAAAGGAGAGCAAATTGGATGAATGACAAATGCGGTATTGACATTTGCGCCATAGAGATGGAATAGACACTTGGCTCATGCTATGAATCATAGCATGAGATAAGTATCTATGATGTCATCCATTATTTTCATCATTTTGGCGTAAATGTCCATGGCGCAGTTGTCGTTCGGGTCCAAGACAGGAGCGCCGTAATCGTGACACTTGCGCCATCATCTTGATAATTTATCACGGCGCAAGTGTCCATTTCATCACAGCGGCGCAAGTGTCCATTTCATCACAGCGGCGCAAGTGTCCACAGCGCGATTGTCGTTCACCCCCTCATACCTTTGCATAGTTGGCGATGTTCTGCAGTGCCCGATTGCCCATCTGCACGGACTTGAGAATGAGGGTCACCTGAATAATAGATTAAGTTCCAACGGAGACCAGAATCACCGTCACGAGGCATTTTCACAATATAACCTCTTCTTTGCACACAAAACTCCTTGGTTACGCCCTATAATACTTAACCATTCTAGAACGAGAAATTGAAGGTTTGCTGTGAGTAATAGATATTGTCGGCAGATGCTGTATAGAATGCATTCACAACCGATGCCCGCAATATAAACTTTTCTCTCCACACAAACCACACTGGTTACGTACATCACTTTGATTCATCACCTACATTATTCTAATCTAACCACGAGGAAACAAAGTGATAGTCCGCATAGAGTAGTCCACATAAGCATCATTGGCATTCCCACCCTTATTCAAACTGGCTTTAATTCGGATTGAAGGTGCAGTGATTGAATAAAGAACAAACGTTCGTGGTAATGCTTCTGACCCAATGAATTTTGTCCAAATTGTAAATAATCAAAGAACCCGAACCTCATTTGTGATGGTCGAGAATACGGCCTCATCGTTGAGCAACGCCAGGAATGACCTGCAACATTAGTGTAGTGGTAAGAGGATTTAAGCACAATCCTTGATGATCAAATCAATGAAGATCACAAACTACTCGATGAATAATCTTCATACGCAGTGCACAGTCGGTAACTAGATTTCTATCTAAGCTCAGTCCTCGAGTATAAAACTGTTATGCGTAGTATTCGAGAATTCGTAACTGTATCAAAAGACTTCCCACCCGCTACATCAGCGCGTCAAGCAATGAATTGAGGCCCACTCTGAGGGAGAAAACAACCAATCAACAGGCATTCTTATGCAACACTAGTGAGTGGAAAAGGCGCCAGTTTAAATAACAGCATTAGGCTCAAGAAACCATAGGGAATAATAACATACAACTAAAAAGGCTTACGAGCTCTTGGAGAACAGGAGGAGAAATTGCTTTCCCTCCTTCAGCGCTGCAGTGAGGACGGTGATCGATCGGAGCAGTCGCACCCTAAGAAGCAGACCCAGCAGACAGAAGGCATTCGCAGTCTTGCTCCTGTATATTGATGTTAAATTCAATCACATTAATGTTTTCGCTGTCCATATTACATTCTAATGCACCAATATTTTCAATTCCACATTCAAAGTGGTTTTGCCTTCGCAAAACAAAAATTAAATACATAATTAAAAATATACGTCTACTAGATACTTGATAGCGAGTGCAGTTTCTCGCATATAGTGCTTGTGTAACATGTGCCAATTCTCTGCTTTTAAACCACTACAATCATGGTTCCGGTTGATCGTTAAGACAGGAGGCCGTGTGCATAGTACTCCTCTTCCGGGAAAATTACGTTATATCATACATGGCCTAAGGCACACCTACTTTTACAGACCATTCAATCACCAAGTCATATGGATTCATGTTGATTAAGATACATGAGTATGGCTCGCTGAAACAATGGCCGAAACACCATATCTTGTTTTTCAAGTAGATTTTCATTGTCACACTAGGTACGCAAAGTAATATACTTACCACAACGCCAGTGTCCGTTCAATCCTTTCCGCGTTTCCATTTCCAACGAGAAGTGACTGGATGGTCGAGTTGAGTGTGGCGAAGAGTACGCGGTACACGGGACCGAACGTCTCCCTGAAGATCAGGAATACTGTTATTTTTCCCTCCGAGATGAACAACTACGACGAACGTGATATGGTAATATCGTATTTTTAAGGAAATATTCATTCGATATCTGATCCGAATCAAGAACAAAAAATCATGCATCATGTATGTTTCACTTGTCGCATAAGTGCCACCGTTTTCGTTCGGAGCAATAATACTCTCGGAACACGAAGACTCCAAAGATAGAAATTGTATATACCGTATCCCTGATGTTCCCTTCGAGAAACTCACTTGTTCAGAGTCCCAAACACCTTTCCTGACATTTCCGCGGGCACAAATTCGTCTGAAGGAGACGCGATCGAATCCATTCTGTAAATGAATACGGTAGATGTTGTACTGGATACTGTAACTTCCAGAAACATTGATGTAATCATGGTTTGCAACTGAATAATGTATATGCAGTATTCTTCAGTTGAGCTTACTGTATCGTGCTGATTACTGCAGATACAGTACTCTAAATCAGGGACCGAATTGCAGCTACAGTATACCTTTCGTATACCGTACCTGCTTCTCCTCCTCTCTCCATCCCCCACGAGCGCAGTCAATTGCTCACAGAGCAGCCACAGAATGGCTATGGGTCGATCGTCCAAGATACGGAATGAGAGATAGTGCCTGAATCAGGGGATTACTGTAAGATTTGAACAATAACTCTCCTCGAGGTTACTGTATCCAACCAATCGACCAAAATTAAGAAAGAACACCATGAAAAATGAGGAAGTCTACAGTGTCCTCAATCAATCGATATCACTTTGTGTACAGTATCCTATGAATCAATCAATAAACTGACTCGAATAGCCGTTTGACTGCCTGTTTGAAGGCGGCTCCCTTGAGTGGAGCTCCATCGTCATCCGACCACTCTCGCTGCATGAATTGGAGGGAGTAACGGCCTGCAATCAGGTGAAGTTAAGGGGGAGAATGACAGGAACGTTATTGACCGATAGACACTGTTAAGAGAACCGACTAGGGTATTGGAAGAATCTCTTGTTGGGTGCAAACAAGAACTCCATTGATATTTTCGCCATGTCAGTCAAATAGACAGATAAGCCATCATCTCTCGGCAGAGGACCTATTTCACGAATTTGGCGCAAATGTCCAGTCTTTCATCCGCAAATAAGTTTAGCCATTAGCATGCTCATCGTGCCGGGGGCATGGCTGAGTGGCTATGCGCCACTCGCTATGGCTGAGGGGTCATATGTTCGACTGGTAGTGGATTCGCATCCCACGACTTGAAATCCCCCGGCTGTCCGTCTACTGATAATCGATAAGTTTAGGGGCATAAGTCTCATCCGACCCGGCGAAAGCTAGATAAGGGTGAGGAAGAAGAATATTAGCATGCACATCTATTTCATTCATCTGCATGTCAGCGCTTTTCACCGTGACATGCCTATATTGTGTAAGAATCCATGAAAATGTCGAAATTTCATAGATTTCATGGATGGATGAAATCATGAAACAATGTCGAGAATAAGGGACATCCGTACATAATGTTCCTCTCTCATTTGTCATTCACTACGGTAGTCAAACTGACTCGTGAAATTCAAGCTCCCTTTTCTCTACAACTCGCGTATTATTTTCACCATGTTTCTTCTATTATTATAGATACAGTGATGGCAGAATACCAAAGAGAAAATTCGACTTTCTTTTTCCATACATGATAAAACTTCAATCCACCGAGTGGAAAAGCGAAAAAAGAAGCCTGGACTGGACCGATAAACTCTCGTCCAATTTCGCCATCACTTTCAACTCTAATTGGCAGGTTCGAATTCGTAATTAAGTTGGGTAAGGGAACAGGAAAATTCGTCCAAGATCGTATCCGTTTCATCAACTATTTCAATGCCAATAGCTTTTAAAATTAGGCGAATTTAATTTTCTTTCAAATGATAAAGTATCCACCCACCCAGTCTCTCCTCCGTCTCCTCGTCCCTGTCCTCAATGGCCGCACACGCGTCCAGACACGCCACTGCGCACTCCAGTGTGGGCACGTGCTGCAATGCACAAATATTTTTCTGCGAAATGATTACTGTAGCCATCGATTTATAGGTACTGTAATTCAAAACAATAACAGAAATCACTACATAAAGCCCACAAAACGCATTATTATACCGAGATGTTTCGCGAAATCGACTGTTTCGTACTTTTAGTGCTTCGGCATCACCGAATTGGTGGTAAAAACTTCCGGATTCAGATAGAGAAAATGAATGAACATTCTGAGGAGAGAAAAAAAGTTACCTCAGCAATGCCTAGAAGGAACCTCAAGACGGTCAGCTCAGCCCCCTCCACCGGTGGCTCTTCTTCTCTCTGCAAGAAAAGGAACGCTCATATTAATCCATGTGATTTTCCGTAACGCCATTCGCATAAAGAATTTGATGGATAATCAGTCTCAATCATGGCAATAATTCCAGTAGTTCCAATGAAATATGTTAGAAGCAAAAGGAACACAGATCGAAGAGGTTAACGACGTCTTACAACCCGATCGTACGTATGTCAAAAACTAGAAGCAACAACCTTGGAAAGACAAATTACTCAGCTACAATATCAGATTACAGTATTTGACTGTTTGGAACAATCCCTGAGTATGGACTCTGTTACAGTATCCTGCCTACTACAGTACCTGACTACTGGTCATGGCGATGACTCTCCTCTCCACAGTCTCCATGAGAATCCTCCTCTTCTCGCTGTGCCTGTGCCCACCAGCCTCGTCCTCTGATGGACGTGCGAGCTCTCGACTGAAATACACTCTGCTCAATAGGACGGAAGACTGTTGTTACCAGTATTATATTTCAACCGAGAATAAACCGATAATTTAGCCAAGTCAACAACATTAGCCGACTCCAACGAATTAACCCGGCGATTTCCTGTCCCATGGAATTAGTTTAAGGTCACAGTTAAAGACAAGGTAATCTGAGTAGTGTAAGGTCGGCAAATAAGAAGAAAAAAATCAATTAAATGGTGACCGATTGTTCGCAACATGGTATTATAATAAAATCGCTGAGCCACATAAACCAGGACCAACAGCAAAGGAAACGGGCTCACGCTGCGAATAGATCAGCCAGGATCTGCAGACTGTCCTGTAGCACGGCTGCAGTTTGCGTGTGGCTCACGGGACGGGTTGGGTCTGGCTGAAATGAGAAGCTTCTAGAGACACAGCTTCAACAAATCAATATCCGTTTCCTATAATATCTCCTGGCCTCGGAAGAGATTAACGATTGAGTGGTCTACCGAATCATAAACTAGAAGCAGGAGACTGTATCTACGATAGCATAAATAATGAGACGTTAGGGAAAACTATTATACAGGCATTAATTATTGAACGGAAAATGCAAACTAATAGAGGCTCTGAAGAAAGTAACACACTTTGGTAATTACTGTGGAAACAGGTGATATCGAGTATCTACAATTATATATGAGACAGAATCTGAGCAACCCAAACACCCTTGGCTTGGCCCCTGGCACAAAAATTGTAACCTACCCTGAAAATTAGGTCAAAGGTACTTTCGAGGATTGCGAACAAACATACACTTCCAGAATTTTGATTAGTGACGTCATCGTCGAGCTATGACGTCACAAAGTTGACGGATCCGAAAATCGACTTTCTCATTTCGAATTTTTACCCCCACTCATAGCACATATTTCGAAAGCTTATGAAAAAACAAGATTCTTTCTATTCAGCACTTTTCATATAACGGTCATAGTGACGATTTTTGCTCAAAAAACCATTTTTGAACGCATTTAAGTCGATTTTTCTCGCTTAGGTGCTGATCAACCCAAATTTTCTATTCGCTTAAAATGACCGCCAGAATTTTTGCTTCAGGATAGATTACGTTCAAATTGCGATATCCGGGGACCATGATCTTGATATTTTCACTCTTATGCGGCCAACTCGCATATTTTACGCATTTTCGACTGTAGTTGAAAATTCATAACTCCGCTATAGATCGATTTCAGACAAAGTGCCTGAACAAAAGTTTCTTCTATCGGTACCAGCTATCGATTCCGCATATGAAAAGTGGGGGTCATCTCTACGTATATCGGTCGGTTTTGGACATAGCCGCTGGGGCAAAAATGGTCGAAAATCGATGTCCGATGACCTATGTGTTTTAGTATCAAATTTTGAAGGTAATTTTTTTGGAAGAATTTTCGCGCCAACCTGAGCTTCCAAAATTGATTTTGAACCGAGTTATGATTTTTAAATCATATTTGCAATAATTCCCCTAAAATCGTTCGAATAATCATAACTCGGTTCAAAATCAATTTTAGAAGCTCTGGTTGGCGCCAAAATACTTCCCAAAAAATACTCTTCAAAAATTGCTACTAAAACCCATAGTTCATCGGAGGTCGATTTTCGATCATTTTGCTCCAGCGACTATGTCCAAAACCGACCGAGATATGGAGAGATGACCCCCACTTTTCATATGCGGAATCGATACCTGGGACCGATAGAAGAAACTTTTGTTCTGGTACTTTGCCTGAAATCGATGTATAGCTGAGTTATGATGTCATGAATTGGGCCGAAAATGAGTGAAATATGCGAGTTGGCCGCATAAAAGTGAAAATGTCGGTGCTAGGGGGTAGGGAAACCCCTAATTGAAAATATCCTATCCGAAAGCAAATTTTCCGGCGGACATTCTAAGCGAATAAAAAAAATGTAGTTGATCAGCACCTAAGCGAGAAAAATCGGCTTAAATGCGTTCAAAAATGGTTTTTGAGCAAAAATCGTCACTGTGACGGTTATATGAAAAGTGCTGAACTGAAAAATTCTTATTTTTTCATAAGCTTTCGAAATATGTGCTATGAGTGGGGGTAAAAATTCGAAATGAGAAAGTCGATTTTCGGCGGCGCCAACTTTGTGACGTCATAGCTCGACGATGACGTCACTTATCAAAATTCTGGAAGTGCACGTTTGTTCCCAATCCTCGAAAGTACCTTTGACCAAATTTTCAGGGTAGGTTAAAATTTATGTGCCAAGGGCAATTTGGACCCCTCAGATAGTGTCTCATATGCGCCACGAATAAATTCACCGTAATTCTGAAGTAGTCAGATGCGTCATAGTTTATGTCATTAGTGTTCATTTCACCGTCAATGCGCAAATGTCCATTACACTATTTTGAATGACAGTGGTCGATTTGTAGAATGGGAGGGGTGAAAACTTGGTTGATTGGGCGATTTGGAAGGATTGCGTAGGTTTTGACGGTGAAATACACTATTGAACATGGGTCATTGCCGGCTTACTTTTTCTCTGATATCTTCGCTCTAGGTTTTCGAAAAAATCTGAAATTGTTCATGGTAATACATGGCCGCATTACCGATTTTCCTTGAATAGGACGACCCTGTACCTCGAGTGGCCGCTTCCCCATGTAAAAATGAACGTTTATAAGGTGTTCAAAACATTGTCATTTTGCCATAAGTGGTCCAAATGAAGCAAAATTGTATATGTGGTAGTCCACCCCAGGAAATCTTCAAAACAACTTAGATTGGAATTTTAGGTCACTTCCCCCATTGCAGGAAAAATCGGTAAATATGACCCGATTTTGCACTTTTTCGACCGCCCAGCACAGGAGAAAACGAAAAATGACTGTCTAAGTAACCGATAATTATTTTTGGGTGGTCGGGCAACTTCCCTGAAAATTTCATGTGACTAGCTCTCCATCTTATAAAAAATATTTTTTTCCATTTTTCGAGTACCCACAACTTTTGCCCCCGCAATAAGTTAGTTAATCAAAGTGGTTCATGGGAAGTCTCAAGGGCCCCACTACACCCATGATAAATTGCATACAAAAAGCTTCACTGGCGACTTCACAGCGAATTTTTATCTTGTGCGAAAATCGCCTGTTTCCAGGCACTTTCCCAACGATTGTGCTTGGAAACAGGCGAATACCGATTTTTCCTGCAATGGGGAAGTGACCCAAAATTCCAATCTATGTTGTTTTGAAGAGTTCCTGGGGTGGACTACCACATATAAAAATTTGGCTTCATTTGGACCCCTCACGACAAAATCACAATGTTTTGAACACCCTATATTCCTTCTTTTTTACATGGGGAAGCGGCCACTCGAGGTACAGGGTCGTCTTATTCAAGGAAAATCGGCCATGCGGTCATGTATTACCATGAAAAATTTCAGATTTTTTCGAAAACTTAGAGCGAAGATATCAGAGAAAAAGTAAGCCGGCAGTGACCCATGTCCAATAGTGTAGGTCTTAAATGATAAAACTGCTGAATGAGGATTCATTTTTGATCTCCGTAGCCGATTACCCTATGGGTCGATAACTGGGTTGATTGTTCAAAGTATTCCGTAATTTCGTACCGTAAAATACTGTCCCAAATGAAGAATTTCGAAAACGCAGTTTTGATTTTTGAACTTCTTTCGCCGAGAGGAGTCGAATGATTTTTGGTTCGAGTTCTACGACTATTTTGAAGGTTAGTTGATTCTGACGGATGCATACTAGGAGTTCTAAATATGTAAATTAGTCGTCATTCTTCTCAACAGAGCGGTGACTTTCTCCTTGATAGACACCCGCTCTGAGGAGAGGAATGGCGACAAATTTTGCGATTTTGAACCCTTAATGCACAAAGATAGACAGACCAGATGATTTTCGAGGAGTGCGGTATCCTTGCCGCAACGGGTTGGACGACGCGTCGCAGTCGGCGTTATTAATTTATGGTAATAATTCAGGTGAAAACGTGTTTATTCATCTACGACCACTATGTGTATCATTCCATTCATTGTCTTCAGGTGCTACGGCTATGTATTACATATACCAACTGTATTTAGCGACCTGACCGTCCCAGTATTGATTGATGACGTCATAATGATCAACCGCACAGACAACAATAGATCAGATAGACTATTTGTCATTCACCTTGACAAGTTCTCCCGTGCTGACCCATTGGCTTCCATTTTATTTTTTCTCCTATAGTGATCACCTTTCTATCGGTCGCTGTTCTCAAGTGCTCACAAATCACATGTCACACATACAACGTCTTTATCTTTCAGTCATTACAAGAAGGATCTCGACAGCATGCTATCATCCATCCGTCACAAAAGAATGTTCCCATCAGTTTCCGTATTTAGCATATGTGTTCAAGCCGCCCCCTAAAATCCATTTAATTCATCGGAGGATTGTTTCTTCTAATTACCTCCGCATTTTGACAGTTGCCACCATTGTTGCCACTTCCGTAGTTCTTGTTTTCGGCGGCAACCTTCATTGGAGACTTCTGACGAAGACCTTTGGCCAGACTATCCACCGAGGAGAGAGCATAACCAAAGTAACCTTAACAATACTCTGTCGTCCATGCACAGCCATCTTGAGAAGAGCTCATTCTATAGATACTCTGTTCATTAAGTGGTTCAAAAGTATCTTGCGTGTTCCCAATTCAGGCGTGCTTTTAGCACATTGACATCATTCTGTAGTATTCACCAAGTGGACTGTTCTTTACTCCACGATCCAGTCCCTTCTCTGGAGTCGTTGAAGGCGAACCTGAACATTTCACTTTTACTCGGACCGCGACGCGACCGCGGCGCGGCTGTTTTCTTATTCACCAAGTGGACTGTTCTTTACTCCACGATTCAGTCCCTCTTCGGGAGTCGTTGAGGGCGAACCTGAACATTGCACTTTTTCTCGGACCGCGACGCGACCGCAGCGCGTTCGAATTTTTGTTCATGTGCGCATCGCTGTGGTTCCATTTCGAACGGTCATTCTTTCTTCGTTCCATCTCCGTGCCAGATCTCCTCGCGAGCGCAGTCTGAAGGGAATAGTTTCGTGGACTGTGGGGGCAGTGTTCCTTACAAAGGTCTTCGGACGGCCGGGTTTCTGTTGTTCCATGAGACCTGTGAAAGATTACGGTAGAGAGGGTCTTGGGCGGATGAAGGAATGACTCACTCGTAGAGAAAAGTGAGCGGGGAGAGGAGACGACCGTCTGGGACGGAGGAAGACGAGGGAATGTGAGTGGCCATTCGATTGATCGCCTATGTCTCGGTGCAGTGTGCAGACTATAGACTGCAATGAGAGAGACAAGGACATTTTTAAATACGAGTACTTTTTCGTCCCGTCTCAAATCGAGTATAATTACAGTTTACCCTCTGCCGTTATCACCAATACGCAAAGTATTTTATTGATTGAAGAAATAGGTACTGTAGTTGAGGATACTGTAGTTAGACATGCAAATATTCGAAGGAACAATGCCTTCTTGAAACTCATTGTCAGAGAAGAGAGACAAAAAGGAAATTCGCATTCGGAAACCTGTTTCAGCCTGATAGAGACCATAGTTGGGTTTCTAAATAGGTAGCAAAGTGCATTTCTTATTCATCTGGCTTATAGCCTTTTTCAAGCTACTAAGATTGATTTTTGAATAGCAAGCACAAATATTGGCTATACTGTACTAAATATAGCCTATACTGTACTCGTATACTGTATAATACGTGTCGAATTGTTCAAAACTACGATATAGAATCAGACAATTGACCTTTTGTTGTCTGTGCAATATCACACGTAGTTGGGCTCGCGTATCTTGTCAAATCACACGTTTATCTCAACTTTCCACGTATCATTCTCACTCCCTCATTTCTGCTCGGTCGGCTGTCCCGTTCGTCTACCGTATCCTACCGTATGCCTTCTCATCTGTCTTCCCACACAGTACCTTGGCGTCATTGTAAGACTGAAGCGCCCGTCGATCGAGCAATTCCAAAAAAATATGCGAGTCCCAATGACCGCCGCGCGTGAGCTCGTGCGTTGCGGTTGAATTTGCCCACCATTTATGAATAACGGCTATGGCGATGACGATGAAGCCTGAGCAGGAAGCTCAGAGTTCGGAGCAGATCCCAGTAGGAGTAGATTACACGAATCTCACAAAAATAGAGATTTTTTAATTTGCCGCCCGGCCGCAACGCTTATCTTATGCGTCGCGGTCACCTAAAGGTCGATCGCTCAGATCTGCGCTATGTATCACGTAAGGTAGTCGTAAGAGGTGGGCGCGCTGTAGGCAATCGATATAGATAGATATCAATCGATAATTGAGCGGGTACGGTAGCAAGATGGCCTATTGAATGCCTCCCAGGGCGACAGCTCATGGACGATGGAAGGGGATGAAGTAAAGAGGCTTTGACTAAACTAGGAGATATCAGTTTTTCAAGGATTGATCTCTGTTTTTTCTGGCAAAAACCCGAAGTACACTACACTTTCACTCTTTTTGACCTTTGTACGTGATCTCATATCATATCTCATTTGACAGACAAAAATTTATCGATCGGTTAATTGGTTGTCGTCGACGACTGTTTAAGAATCCACATCACTTGACTACATTCGAATCGGCATTATTGATCGCATATTGGGGATGTTACAAGTCTTTATTATACTGAAAATAATTCCATATCTCAATTGATCGATTGATCTCAATAGTTACTATGGTTGGCAGTTTGACTAAATTTTCGGATATGTTTCACCGTGGCTATAAATATTATATTTATAAGAGCTGTGAAACATATCCGAAAATTTAGTCATACTGCCAACCTTAATAGGTACACTCCTTGATCTTTGCATGGTGCACTCCCCCTCCCTCTCCTCATTCGTCTCATACGCCCTCACTTCGTCTCCCACTCCCTTTCCAGTTGCTCCTTCCTCCTCGCATCGACCATTACAGATAAGGACGGGGGATACTGTAGCCTGGTAGTGTTACTTAACGGACGCATTCAGAGAACATGCCCGCTGCTCCACAGTACGACTTCACGACCTGGGTGCACAACGGACGATAGTCGCAGATCGGATTCCTGGCCCTGCAGGTATGCGAGATTGCGATATTTTAGTTGCTGGTCGCGTTCTCGGAATGGGACCACATCGGATCGGGCAGCTTCATCCTTCTCCCCATCGTTATTGGCATCCACCTACAAAACATCGCCCCGAGATGGTCAGCCACTGACCGCGACGCAGCCGCAACGCGTCCTTGTATTTCAGGCAAAACAACACCGACGACGGGCCGGACCTCAATACGGTGATCGGCTTGAATGGCGATCTCAACGCCAAGTTCGCCGCCGGAAGCAGTGAGTAGCCGCGACGCGTCGCCCCGCGCGCTGCGGTCGACGACCCGCGAGGAATCCTCCCATTCAGACTACCTTTCGCCCGTGGCCTTCTCTCTCGCCTCGTACTCTATCGTCGTCCAGAATATGGCAGGGACGTTCGCAGGCCTCTACGACCTCGCCAACATCATCAAGGTAATCGATAATGACGACCCCGCGAGAACTCCTCCTCATTCACGTGGCCGCGTCTGTCGCAATTCTTCTCATGAACGTCTTCGAGATCGGCAAGGACTCAATCAACTAATGAACGACTCCGCGCGGACTCTTATCCCCTCCGCACTTGATAAATCGAATATTTTGAGTTGTTGAGTAGAAGCACAAACTTGTATTAATGCATTTATAAAACACCGAGGGAAGGGGGCGATGGGAAATGATTTTATGATTCTTCAAGTATTTTGGTTGCTATGTGTACCTCGGAAAGTCATGCAGTGTCACGGAATCTTCGGTACTGTTGAAACAGCTGACAATAAATGTTCCGATTACATTTGCCCTAAAGGATTCTGAACGACCCTGTGCGGAATCGTCAATCGATAATGTTTGACCAACGCGGAATCGTCAATCGAGGTCGATTACGTGTAAAAGCCCCAGTTGATTATGCACTGCTCCCCACACTTGAATTTGAACTTTCCTTTGTATAATAGTTTGATCTTTTAAAGTTTATAGTTTGAAAGCTGCAAATACGACGATTTCTTCGATTTTGTTTCCTTCCAAAAGCCTGGATTTGGCTCATTGATTTGGCCATCTCCGCAGATAAATGGGGCATTCGAGGGACATAATTTTATAGTTTGTCGTTTGATCTTTGATCTCAGTAAATTGATGTTGGGAAATGGTCCGAACAATTAGTGCACGCGGATGCCATCTGATGAATTCATAAACCCTTTGCTCGTCGGATTATTTGGAGACCCCTGAACTACGTTTTGCGGTTGCGAACCGCCAAGCTCAGAGGACTGTAGGATATTGTAATTACTGTAGGTAGTGGATTCGGACTAAGGTTGGCAGTTTGACTATCGCAGTCGGACTACAAGTGACTAAATGATCACTGCACTACAGTTGGAGGATAGTCAGTGACTATGTAGTCATGTGACTACGAGCTGGGGGATAGTCACTTGACTATTAGTCACGCGACTATAGTCACTGACTACGCCATAGTCACTGACTTTTGCTGTAGTCAAGTGACTACAGCCATAGTCATTTGCAGTCATTAGCCTTCCCTCTCGCTCCCCTCCCCTTCCTCCTCTCCTTCCTCCTCTCCTTCCTCCTCTCCTTTCTCTCCTTTAGCGCATTAGAGCGCTTCTTTTCCTTCAGTTTTCTAAATATTTGAGCATTTATGAATTAAATAAAGTGTAAGTTAGTTTCTAAATTAAATCGAATTCCGTGTAAGACCGGGTAGGATCAGACTAGGGGTGGCACAGTAAACTCAAAGTTGTCCAAAAATTCCGAAACTTTTTCTGTGAACTACCTAGGGGTGGGATACACTTCAGCCGCGAGTTCATATTTTTACCATCAAAATTGACTGATTTTCAAAAATACCTTTTTGAAAAATGAAAATTTTTGTTTTTGAGTTTTTGTCGTCATGCTATACATCATTCGA
>JACMIF010000268.1:11143-47569 GCA_014805445.1 Diplogasteroides magnus | reverse complement strand
TCATTATTCAATAACTTATACGGAAAAGGTTGTCAAATAAATCAAAAACGTTGTTTAAAATGGTTTATCCCAGGACTCCCCCAGTGAATAAAAAACGTATTGATTTGGGGGGGGGGGGGTCCATGGAACATGCTTCTGTTTTCGCAAGCAGCGCACAAAAAGTCTGCAACTACGCAAAAGGGGAGCGCGAAACCATTTTGTTCAACCGAAGATAATAAAGGAAAGGAAATAAGTAATCGTTTACCTGCCAACATTCGTACATCTGTTCCACATAAACACTTGTGGTTCCATTCATGAACTGTTCATGTTTGACAGCAGCAGCAGAGGATTGTTGTCTATTGGAAGATGAAGACTTCTCACGGCATTGAACTACTCTCACACGGATACTCGATGCTACCTGAAGGGGGAAGTGAAAGTAGAAGGAGAAGGAACGACTTACCCGACTGGGAGAGGCCAGACGGCACAGAACAGCCGCCCGATGCATGGACTGAATGAATGAATGAATGAATGAATGAATGAAGAGGGGAGACAAGGAAGAGATAAGAGACCAATGGAAGAATGAATCATGGTAATGACAGTGAATGAACCATGATGGAAGGGACACCAACCATTCACGAAGAAAAACTATCACAAGTGAATGCAACAATGGCAATAGTTAAAACAAGAAATGATGAATAACAGTCAAATACGTCAAAACACAACAAAAAAGCTTCAGATGATCAGGTCAGAGAAAATCGATGGATAGAGGAGAGGTAGAGAAGGGAGTTGAGTTGAGTGAGGGTAGTGAGGAAAGTAGAGAGTAGAAGAAGAAGAAGAAGAAGAGACAGAGATGGCATGAATTGGATAGAAAAGGAATGACAAGAGGGAAAGGATGGATGAAAGGAGACCAATGAGAATAGAGAATGATGAGGAAACAATCAGAATGACTATATAATAAAAGATGAACAACCTCTTTCTATAGAGGAACTGACCATCATTTAACTATTTCACTTTGAACCAAAAGAGAGCACCCATACATCAAGAACCATCTTCTCGCCATGCAACCAATTCCAAAGTGTGTACTGTAGTCCGTTGGGGCATGTAGTCGTTGGCATTTGTGGGCCAAAGACGCGTCTCATTCTATCGGGTCAGCTACGAATCCTCTTCTCTTCACAGTTTATAGGAATGTCTCGAGTGTTCAGTAGACACTAGAGACCTCGTAACATGTCTACTCGATCGGTTTACGTCACGTCCGTTCGCTTATGCTTGGTGCGAAATAGCAAACGCATGATGCGAATTTCCATTTTACTTCATACGCTTTTTTACCAGGCCTCGGAGCTTGGAAAATATGACCCTCGAGGGTCATATTCTCCAAGCTCAATATTCAATAATTGGACATTCAAAATTCCCTTTAAAAATACGGATTACAAAGAGCAAATCGAGTATGACCAGGTAACATCAACTATTCATTTGTTTAAACCCCAAATGAATGAAAACCATTCACAAAGATATATGAGATACGAGTAAAAGCCAGAAATGGCTCCATAGAGATACAACAGTAGTCGACACGGACGATTTGTCATATTTACGACAGAGGCCACCGATAGACAAACATTTATCACTACTTCAAGTTGACATGTTTACTCTTCTCATATAACTAGGGTGTGGAAAGGAAGCAGAAGTGCATTTTCCTGTCATCTAATTCCCTCGGAGCGGTTGTCCATCATATGACAGAGACAACCGCTCCGAGGGAAATAGACGGCAGAAAAATGAACTTCTGCTTCCTTTCCACACCCTACATATAACGAATAGAATATATTGAGATGCACTGGAGATACCAACGGGAAATACTCACAATTCAAACAAAAGATCAACAATCAATAGTAACGCTATCCTGCTTACAAAACGGCATGAAAATTTCCCGTTTGTCCGATTTTCTGGTTATGAAAAACAACGTGGAAAGTGCTAATTTTTGTGAAAGGACATTCGGAATTCGCATAGCAGTGACAAAACATAAGTGCATACAAAGTTCATAAACATTAACCATTTCGTAGGGTGTCGCATTTGGGACGGATTTGCATTTTTCTTCTCTTCGTCATTACTGACCGGTCGTGTTTATTGCGCAAGAGACAAATGATGAAATGAGGACAGAGACGAAAAGATGCAAATTCGTCCCAAATGCGACATCCTACCATTTCGTAAATAACTTAGCAAGTACAACCATATTGATATTTCGCAAAAATTTGAAACTTCATGTGGCAAAAAGGATCGAACGTAATGAAGGAACGACTTACAAGTAGGGCAGGAAAGCAGAAGTGCATTGACATGTGTGACAACTGCTCCGAGTGAACTAGACGAATGACAAATGCACGTTTACTTGCGTTCCCTACCATACTAACAACTTCTCAACAAGAAGAATATCAATTGAAATTAGCCAATCGACGTTGAACAGTGGTGAGTCGAGAATGGATTCTTCCAGATGATGAACAAGTGAGAGAACGAGAGTCTACAGCAAATGTTGAAAGGGCAGCCTCACATTTGCATCCAATACCAATCCTTCAATCAACACTCATTCATTGTCTGTGTATACATTCACTCACTTCTGTTCATTTGAGTACTTATCACTTGAATTGAGAAAGTCCTCCACTACACTTACAGCCACGTTTATCATGTAGTCTCTTCCATTCGCTCTCCAAAACGGATCACCAGTCCTCAAAGTGTTTATATTCTCCTCCTGTCCACCCCCCCCCCTCAACAGTCACAATATCTGTCATAACAAAGGAGACTAGTCAGTATATGAGATATGAATACCTGTAGTGAAGAGCGAGAACTTCAAGGAATTGAACAAGGGAAAGTCCAATCTTGGAAGAGAATGATATGAAGAATGAAGGATCCACAGAGTACTCAAGACATCGTTGTAGACTGTGCATCACGATGAATTCTGAATCATCCCAATCATTTTCTATTCCCCTTTCAAGTTCAATGGGTACTCAGCTCATGTGCTAGATGGAGCTGTCTTAGTAGTGCTAGTCTATCCAATATTAAAACTACTAAGAGACTTGATCAACCCCATCTAGTAGATTGCAGAAAACAGTTGTAGGTCCTCTATCCTTTACGACTCGCTCTATCAGAACAAAAAACAGATATATACCAGTAGGAAAGTAATTGGAAGGTGCAAATCGCGCAGCAAGATCAGCCATTGTTCCAAGTACAACAGATCCTCCTTCATCAGAACAACGAATAAACTCTGAATATACAACTGTTATCTTCATATTAATGGAATCCATTCACCTCCATCCATTATCTCAGCCCACAATAAATGAATCTTCTCTTCATTGTAGTAATTGGCACATCGGAACATTTCCAATTGCAATTTGGACAATTTGTACGGAATTGCGTAAGAAACACATAGTTCCTGAAGAATAGGATAGATTAGCCCTTTCAAGGGGAAATGTCTCGCCTGAAGGGATAGGAGTCGTCCATTCAATTCCTTTGCTTTTGCTGCACATTCTGGAGATCGTGCTTCAAGTGCCTCTCTGAAAGATGAACAATTGTGAGGAAACGAGTGATAACTGACTTGACAGCCATTTGTATGTGACCCACTTCCAGTTTGTCTCTCAATTCCTGTAACAGTATAAAATTGTTATTGTCCTCCTCTCCTTTACACTTACATTGATCAATTCCCGACTATTCGCATCATTCATTGATTGTGCACATAGAATTGCATGTGAGAGATACGATAATCTGTCTGTCAATTTCAATTCTCCAATGTCTGCATCCGTCAGTTTGTTGAGAAGATGAGCTGCCTTGTCTAAATATGAAAGGTAATGAGTAATCATTACCTTCTTTCACCTTTCATTCCACTCTTCTCGTAATGTCTCCACATTATATCCAAGTATCTTCAATAGATGACCTATTTGCAATCAATAACAATAGTTACAGTACCTTGTGCCACCTCCACGTCCAATCTCGTTATTCAGCCATTCTTCCATATAAGGTGACTTGCAAGTGAGAATTTCATCTTTCTTCCCTCGTCCCATAAGCCATCTCAAAGAATTCAATTGACAAAGTATTACTATTCATTCGCATACCTTAGCACAACAACATGAGCTAGTTCATCATCAGAGGAGAGAACACATTGTGTCACCATATCCATTCCCACATTCTATATGTAGACATTCACTTCATATACTCTTCACATATTACTCACTCTCTCATTGGGTGCCATACTTGTTGATGGAGTCTGTAGATCATCCAACATCTTTGTTATCACACTATATGTTCCGTTTCTCTTAGTGACAGCATCAGCAGCCTAGATAATAGATCAATGATTGTAATCCTTAAGAATGAATAGATACCTCTCTGTCTCCATCCACTCTTCCTCCATTCCTATATGCCATCAATGCCAATTTCTTCGGATCATCTTTAGCTCCACGTAAGATGCACAAGTCAACTACTGAGTCGTATGCACGCACTAAAGGATAAAGGAGGTGAGATGATCAAATAAATGGTACAACAAACATTTGACGAGCTTTTCAGCCACTTGAGGGAGGACCAATTTGGAGACACTTTGCTTCAAAAGGGAAACAGCATGTTGAATCATACGAGATGAAGATGCACAAGGACCAATACTGACTCGTTCAAGGGTCTAAACATCAACTATATCATATCATCCAATCAATACATCAATACCTCAAGTGCAGATGTAACCAATGCATCCTCTTTCGAGTATAGAGTGGGACAAACTGAACGAAGTCTTGCTGATAGTTCACTTGTTCCTGCATCATCACCAAGGAAGAATCTAAGAAATAACAAGATAGTATGTGATTGAAGGGGAAAGAATACTCAATGAGAGCCTTTATGAGTATTGCATTGAGTGAAGGTTGACAAGTCATCTCAGATAGTCGTCTTGTTACAATCTCTTCTTTTTGTTCTCTTGTAAGGGATGATGTGACCTGATTGATCCATTCCTCTCATCTCTTTCCTTCTTCTACTCACTTCTGACAATCCATGTTCAATAGCTGTTGCCCATAAGAAGAGTGTTTCTGCACATTGTGATATGAAACATCTGAGTGCAGTGAGAGATTGTCGTTCCCTCATAACTGCTTCAGCTAAACATTCATCCATTATCCATGTATCATTCCCACTATGTACCATTCATCTTTCCTTGTACAGTAGTAACATCTCCTGCAGGAGTCAGTCTAGGAACCAGACCATATTCATCCATTGCCGCTCCCATCTTGTTCAGTTCTCTTCCTAGCCATTCCAATTGATGTGCAGGTACAGCAGGAACAATCTATCACAACAAATCATTCAAGTACAAACATAGAAGAACAAACCTTTCCATTGGATGAGACATGAACAAGAGGAGAATGCCAAAGAGGGTATACAAGACGAGAAAAGAATGAATAGAGAGCATCATGTCTACGAGAGGGCTTCCATTGCATTGGACCTTCCATTCTGAATGAACAACTTCATTAGAAAGGGGTCATCATTGACTGACCGTGAGAATAAAGGACTGTCTACTGGTGAAGAAGGAGAGAAAGGCATTGGAGTATTTGGATTGAACATCTCCCCTCGTGGAGTAGAAGCATGAAGGGGAGCTGGAATGGTCATCAAATGGAAATAAAAGAGAACTTCTCATTTACATCTCATTCTGTGTCCCCATTCAGCAAGACTGCTGTCTCCAGGAGATACAGTCATTCTTTCTCCTTCCACCATTTCACTTTCATCCTTTAGTCCAAATAGAAGTCGAACAGCCTGATAACAAAAACTCAACAATCATATAATGAGAACAAAACCTTTTGTTTCAAAGCAACATCAGACGCAGCGTCCGAAGTGAGAAGAGCAATAGCAAGGACGAGACAATTTTGAGCACCAAGAGTTTGAGATATACGAATGGCTTCTGGACCCTCTGCTCCTCCCTACAACAAATGATGACAAAGATATCACATGAGACTGACCTTTTCTGACAAAGCTGCTCTTAGAGCATCCAAGGGAGATTGGTGAGAGAAGATGTACAAGGCCTATCAATAACATTCTCATACTACATAACAATGACACATTACCGTATTAGTGAAGAGAAGAACTTGCTGGGAGGACATGTAATGTTGTGTATGGAAGGGATGGCCTGTCAAAGGACATGTAGCAGTGCATGATAGTGTCACCTCAAACAACAACTCATATACTGTACCAACAAATTTACGTGTTAGACATCTCGCCAAAAAGACAACTGGCTAATGTATTTAAAGTAGATAGACACATGACATGAATATTAAAATGCATTTTCCAGTTGTCTTTTACGCGAGTTGTCTGGTATGCACAAATTTAGCCCCTCTTAATGTTAGGTGCTGGCCAGACTGATTGGGCAGTCTAGAGGCAAATTAGTGACAGTAATAACAACAAGCAAAAAGTATTGAGCACAAAGTAATAATTTGAAAGGACTAACTTTGTTTTGTTGTTCAGTCCACAATGCCCATACATGTCCTTCTACTCGCAACTCTTTCTCAAATGATATGATAATAAAGAAATGAAAGATCACTCATACGATAGTTTCAATGAAACTGTGAGGATAAAAGAGATTGGACAAGGCAAAAACAGAATCCCGACCAGTTGTTGTCATAATGGATAAGGCTGAAAGAACGATTGAAGGGACAACCTCAACCATTGAATACCTGAGGTATTGTGAGATGAATAGACTCCTTGAGGGGAATCTCTGTAGATTGAAGTGGGACAAATACCAGGAGAGAATCTAACGTGGATAAGACGGAGACATACGGGACGAGGACAGTCTTGGCCCTTAAGGAATCATGAGAGAATGAACCAATCTTACGAGTACCGATGAAGTGGAAGTTGTGCCATTCAAGTATGCATCCTGTGGATGAGATGGTGGGTAACAAGAAAAGTACAGTCGAACGCCTTTTGTTGTAACAGCAATCTGTTATATGTACATAATTAAGAATAAGGGTAATAAAATGAGACTGACGATGTTGATAACTGCTGATTGTGACGAAGGTACAACAGAAAGAGTAATAATATTGGAGAAGAAAGATGCTTCGTGTTGACCACCAGTCGCATTTGTTGCATCGTGCTAAACAATCACAATCAACCAAGCATTACCGCAGACAACATACCATAATGTGTGAAATCGGCATTGAAACAATTTTGGTACATTCGTTTCCAGATGCTCCCAGATCAAAAACCTCAAAACAAGACAAATTATCTACTGACTAATCTCAGCGTTCATTTCGGAATTCAAAATGGTGCCACAAAGGTAAGAGTTACCGCTTGGTTTTTCGAGCTTAAAACTGCAGATTACCTTCAATTTTTTTTGCAAAATATATGTTTAAAAAATCAGTGTAAACGCGAAAATGTTCTGATTTTTACATGTATCCGCCAACAATGTTTTAAATATTAGATTCACGTCTGCCAGCAGTTCAACCTAGTGGAGCTTATCGCACGGTCGCAGAATAAAATTTTTTTTAAATATGGTGGTTGGTCACCTGAACAGTACTCTTCCTAGTCAAAGCAAAGAGGATATTTCTTGAAGAATCGATCACGACTTGTTCCACTTCATCTAAAAACATTTTAATTTCACTGATTAAACATTTCTGGTACTCACCAACAACAGGTTTAATATATGCAGTAATCGAATCAAAAAGGGTAGTTGATTTGTTGACTTTTTTGCAAGATCGACCACCTAGCCATCCCTTCTCCTAAACTGCACTTATTGAAGAAATAACCACAAGAGGCACATTTGCCTGATAATCAAACTCATAGAGAATATCCTTCGTTGTAAAGAAAATTCGGCCATTGCCAGTTGATACAATAGTGCGGAGAGTTTGGCCCTCCAAATCAACCTGGACAAGTGAATCAATAAAAGAATAACGCATAGGTTGAACCTTGAACAATGGTTCAGGAATAAGTGAAATCCCATCCCCAGAAGCACCATTCGTTACACCGAACAGACTGACATCTGTTACAGTCCCAACAACGAGGAGATATGTTACATGGGGCTGAACAAAATATTGCATAAATAATAGATCATCAAACCTGAAAAATTCCGTGTCGAGGTTTGGCAAGATGCAACTTGAGAATCGTGTTGGGAACACCATCAAATACGGCGAGATCAGCACTAAACATAATTAGTATTACACGACATGCAATTGAAATTGCGATTCTTACTCTGCTTCATAACTCCATAAGTAGACATCGCAGTCAATAGTCACATAGGCCCTTTTTATCTCCGGGAAAAGACCCATAGTGAGGTGACTACGCATATCTGTAACATGTCTTTCGCCCTTCAATACTAAATGTTGCGTACGGTCCATTTCCTGAAAGAGTTCCGGGGGAATGGGAACCCGCCTCTCCATGAAGAATTCATCGACACCTCTTGAGTAGTACCTGTCACCAAGTCCAGAAACAATGGTCCTTCCTATCATAGGGTAGAATGAATTATGGAGTAAGTAATACAAATAAAACCTTTGTCAGTGACCTTATTATATAGATCTGCAGATTCCTTGATGAAGTCAATGTTATTGCATACTAATTGATTTGTTTGGTCTATTTGATCCGGGAGATTTTCCGTAAAGCTCCTGTACATGCCTCAAGAGCTCCTCCTGCAGAACAGTATATAAGATAAAGTTAACAATGGACATTAATGCACGATGAAAAATTAATTAATGGAAAAACGGGACTTTTACTTTTTTTAATTTTTAAAAATGTTAAGAGACCTCGTCAAATGGCAACTTGCCAATATTTTAAAAATATTCGAAAACCCTCAAGACGATCCACCCTGAAAATGAAATAGAGTGAAATTTGAGAAAAGTCGTCCAACCGTTCAGAAATTGCGTATCGATCGTTTCTGACATACTGTTGCTGTAATGAGTTATGAGCTGACTGCTGTCGCGGCTGTTTGAAGTGAATTTACCATTTTATAACTCATATGAAGCTGATTTATTTAGTGGTATAGAGTGCATGCATCGATAGCTTCACAAGCCATGTTGATACTAAGTATCGGTGTTTTCTTCCGCGGTTTCAATGCATCGTATGTTTATTTGTTTTCTTCTAATATATGATAAGCTATAAAAAGTGAACAATGTGCAATATTTGCAGACGATTTGTTCTCTATGCATCAGTTCTAGCATTCACTGTACTGTTTGCCCTGAGACAAGACAATTCTATTCACATAAGGTACTTTATATTTTAGCCATGTGTGAGCAATTCATCTATCTTTGAACCAATATTTATTGCAGCTATTTGTTCATATTTGGCCCATTATTCATCTGCAATATGATTGTATTTATTGGAGCTCTAATTGGAATAATCTCATTTATTTTGCACCCACCTCCAATGTGAGTCGAAAAACAATTTATATAAGCAGTGCGAATTCAGAGCGGATCACAGTTTACGGCTAGATTTTTTCTCAATGCTCTTTACAACTGTGGAACATGCAGTTCTATGTTCGTTCGAATATCTCGCGGCTCATAAATTGGACCTTATTGCTAAAAGCGTTAGTTAATTTGAAGGAAAAATCATTATATAAATATCATTAAGGCTGGAATGCAACCTCCATGGATAATTGTCTTCTCTCCTTTGTTCATTCAATGCTGCTTAGCAATTTTCATTTCAGTATGGGCTGTGCGAAATGAGAAGTCATTCGAGGTTTTACTTGAATGCTCCTTACAATAGAACTGGGTTTAGTTCGAACTCTTCTTTGCTGTTAACATCATACAATTGGTATTAGTCGCATTCAAGCTGGACAAACATGTTCGTACACCTATTTTTGACTTTTTAAATATTTTTTCAGGTTGATTGGTCGTGGGCTGTTGTATTTATTCCTCTCTGGGTTGTCCTCTCATTGTCTGTAGTAGGGGTACTGTATGCCCTTATTCTAGCTTTACTTCTTACGCGATCAAGACATCTCCTTCCTGCTCATCGAACCAATCATATGTAAATGATTGGTTTGCATTCATAATATACATTTGATTACAGCTATGGTGCCATATTGCAAACGCTTTTGGTAGTTCCTGCTCTTGTTTCATTGGTCCTCCTAACGGGAAAGCTTGATTCTCCCACTTCTGAGGCTCCTACAAGAGAGGTATTTAATATGCAACAGTACGTATAATGTACAGTACTTGAGATAACATATATGATGTCTGCTATTCCTCTTTCCCTTTCTCTCTTCTGTCTTCTCCTTATTTCCTTCTGTAGCAGAGGAGGGAATGTGTGGTGGTGAGTGCACTTCTTCCACCATCATTTATCCTCTTTTTTCAGGTTTGCCCTTCGTCGGCCCTTTTGTTCTTTTTTATTGGATGCTTGTCCATGCCTCAAACAGTATGCGAATGTCAGTTACAAGGTATGATATTTGAGCTATAATGATGTAATGTAGAAATATACATAGCAAGTTGATTTTGTTTAAGATCGGAGTTCCTCGTAATGAAAGATGTGAAGATGAAGGTCCTCCTCCCCCACTATTAGAAGATTGTGAATGCAGACCAATGAGACCTGTTGTCCCTATTACAACAATAGAATTGCCAGATTAAATGACATAGGAGAAAGAACTCTTGTGATTGAATACGAGTACCCCTTTTTGTACAGAGTATTATTTTATTTAGCAGTACTACATATCTAGTCGATCTCTTATATACCATCACATTCAAAATGTGACGACAATCAATCTGATGGCATAATGTGTTGATGTTGGAATCTGTTAACAATATTTTGTGTAGACTGTGAATATTAGCACTAACTAAAACTAAATCAGTATCACTTGTAAAATAAACTGTTGATGATACCTCTCTAATTGAATATTGTTAAGCCATTCATATTGGTATGTGAATATCTCCATAGGATTAGAAGATTCTTTGTGTATTGTGAATTGTAACAGATATGCTGAATGCGTTCGTTCTATGAAACACTTGGAATAAGTGAGGAAGCTTCTCTTGATACAGTCAAGGTTGCTTATCACGCACTTCTAAGGAGAATTCATCCAGATAAGACTGACAATCCACAACCTGAAGTAGTCTAACATATATAATTATATATTGTAATCGTGGAGTGTTAAGGTCATTGCTTTGGCTTCACTCATTTGGAGTACTTTACGTGATTCATCTAAAAGATTAGAGTACGATAAGTGAGTATTATCAGTGATCGTTTGTATAGAGTATTGTTGGAGGTGGCTACGTGAACAAAGACTTCGTGCAAAACGAGGAACAATAGCAGAATCAATTTGTGTCAAAGAAGACGAATTAGAAGATCTACAGGAGTTTTGTCGTTGTGGCGAATCTTTCGTATTGGACGTTGACAAGGTGATATATCAGATTGGAACTTCTGCTCATTCCTGGTAAGTGCATTGTACGTTACTGTAGTATACTGTCGGTTACCATAGGATTACGGTAAGGTTACTGTAGCTAAATAGTATACTGCAGTAACGTCCGGGCATCAGCAGAAATACCCTCACATTGTACCTCTGTAAAAAATTTTAACGTTAACTGAGGGAGATTTCAGGTAAATTAGTCATAGTTTACCTGGGTGTTCGATAACCCGGAAAAATGGAAAAGTTGTCTTTATTCCGAGATTTCCAGTACGCAGTTTACTTGAATTCTCCCTCAGTGTACTTCAAATTTCCTTCACTGTCAGTTTATCTGAAATTTTATTCGCCTTGTCTGAAATCTCCCTCACTCTCCTTCACTACAGGCCTGTGCTTTTGCCGTTTGCCGATTTGCCGGATTTGCCTACTTCTGTCGGCAAAACGGCAAAAAAAAAATTTTTTTTGCCGAGGCTAATTTTTCGAGAAAAAGTTGCATTTTCGACAGTTTTGGCTCAATTAATGTAATAATGACCACTTCAAACAACATCTGACTTTATTTCTTACATCTTTTCCCATTTTCAATGTATTTTGGCTGATGCAAAACCAATCAGGTTTTTCTGTAAAAAAAAGCTCAACACAGTGGAACAAGTTTCTTCTGAACAGTTGTATTGTGTCTACCGCGGAACCTGAGATGGACCCCACATAACTTTATCATTACGAGGGTCAGAGGAATGAGGGGACCGGGCCTTATATAGGGAGGGGCAAGGACTGATCGGGAATAGTCTCCTTGCATCCTGGCACGCCGCCGGTATCTCTCGCGTCCTCTGTTGATCTGCACGTCCCTGTCTGTAACTACTCTCATAGTCAAATCACTCTCACTACTAATCATCCCACAACTTGAACAAAAATAGTCAGAATCGAATACAAAGTTTAAAATATGCCGTTTTTGCTGAAATTTGCCGATTTTTGATTCGGCAAATTTGCCGTTTGACGAATTTGCCGAAAAAGTTTTTGCCGCACAGGTCTGCTTCACTAATCTCTCTTCTTCAGTTTATCTGAAATTTCCCTCACTTTCCCTCACTTGCTCATTCTTCGTCATTTTACCTGATTTTTTTCCAGATTTGCAAAAGAAAATGAAGTTCGATGCATAGGCGCCCTGAAAATATTTAAATAAGCATTAACACTGTTCAGCTACGTCAAGTTGTAGACGTTGGAGTATTTGATTGTGCAAGTTGTTCATTGTGTTTGGAAGTGACTGTACTCAGAAATGACATCTACCTCCACTAAGGTATGAACGTTTGTCTCCATTGATCAATTGAGTCATTTAGATAGTAGTTCTGGGTGAATGTGGTGTAGGAAAGAGTTCATTTGTGAGTATTGCATGTAAGAGGTATATCATACACTCATTCATTCATACAACTCTATTCTATAGAAAGAATGTCAATCATGAATCAACAGTGGGTGCAGCTGTATCTGTCCTTCTGCATGAATATAGGTTACACTCATTCCCCCCACAGTTATACCTTTTCTAATTTTAGAGCGGGTACTGCTGAACAAAGAGAAGAAATGGTTGAATTGTGGGATATCGGAGGGGCCACTGCCCATCGTCCAGCATCTACTGTATTCCTGGATGGCGCTGCAGGAGTCATTCTCGTGCATGATCTATCGAATAGTAAGAGTGAAGCGAATCTTGGCCAGTGAGTGAAGAAGATGTAGACATTGTGAATCTGATCAATTGAGATGGTTGGCATTAGTAAATGGGGATCGACGTACTAATACTACTCATACTCTTCGCTCTCTTATTGCTGATATAGAATCATCTCAAATTCCAATTCTCATAGTTGGGACAAGACTTGATCAGGCCCCTCATAGGGCTAATGTAAGTAACAATTGTATAATTGTGTATTCTTTCCCTCTAGACAACTCATGTCATGGGTGCTCCTCGTATGGATTGTGACTGTAGAAAGGAGATATCAACAGGATCTTCACAGGTTTATCCATTCCCTTTCCCTTCTCATCTTATCCTCTCAGTCTATGCAACTCTCTCGTTTCTTCGATGCATCCATTGACAGATGTCGTGGACATCACAACGATCCGAGGAGGAGGAAAATTGTTATGTGATTTCAGTCTGGATAACCTTTGTTATGAATACTTTATCGACAGGGAAGTATAGATGGGAACATAAACTGTACAGATACAAACACTCATTAAATCCGATACACAGTTCAACGTTAGTTGTTACAGTACTGTAGCCGCAGATTCAGTTGAAGATCAATACATGAAGGAAATTTTCCTACCGTATAAAAATGAGGAATATTACACGAATTATGTTTCAAGAGGCGATAATATTAAGGGAATAAATAAATGACAGGCATGCTCAGACAAGGGAAGAATACTTTAATCTTCATCATCTGAATCTACTTTCCTCACACTTGCACTTGCTGATTTCCTTCCACGTCGACTGGATGAAGGAGTATCCTGAATAGACATTCAATACAGCTCTTTTGTTCCTTTGACTAACAGCATCATCGGTATCTCCTCTGCTTCCTCTACTGTTATCATCATCTCCATCTGCACTTCTTTCTTTCTTCTCAATTCCTTCTCCTCCACTCATTCTCTTCCATATCTGCATCATTGTCCATTACAATTCTCAACAGTAATCTCTATGATACCTCTTCAAAAACTCTTTCAATGAGAATGGAGTCATTGTACAGTTCACTCTCTTCCATATTGTACTCCTAAAGGATGTTTCCCTTTTAGTCTCTTATCTTCACTCACTCTTGCATTAGCACATAACAACTTGACATCCTCTCCCATTTCTTCAATACTACAATATCTACCACCCGTGATGTGTCTCCTTATCTTGATAAAATCCATTGGTCGTGAGATCACCTGATAACACCAATACAAATACGGAAATGAATCCAAATCGAACCGCGTAATAATCAGGAAGAACTTTTTTTGATGGTAGTTCCATGAAATCATAGCATAACTCTTTACCGTCGTGTGTTTTATACTCGACCAGTGCATCGAAAACCTGAATAGAAAGTTGTTTGTATCTTGTTTCAATGTTGATTCTCACTTTGATCATAAGTGCAATCCTATCAGAACTAGGTTTCTTCTTCTTTCTTGGTGTACCATCATCATCTTCTTCTTCATCTCCTCTTCTTTTCTTTCCTTTTGTCTTTCCTCTTCCTCCTCTTGATGATCCTTCATCTTCTTCATCATCTTCTATCGGTTCATCTATTGTCTTCAACCATTCCTTATCTGACATCAAATCAGCCGAGTAATCAACCTGTAAGTTTCCAATTGATCATTTCACTCTCATACAACTATAACCTCCTTCCTCTTTCTCCTTTCAGGCATCATATTCTTGAATGGAGTTCCATTTCCATTCTCCTCTTCTTCTCTAGCCTTTTCCATTGCAGCGAAATCATCCGATGCCCTCAAGATTCATCTCTTTCCCCTTGTTCCCTCTCATTACTCACTTCGTTATATCTGCAGGAATTTCACTTTCCTCTACAAGACGAGGCTTTCTTCTGACTTGAGACGCCTGAATAAGTATAAATAAATATGTCGGAGATATTGTTTAAGAGCGGAAATAAGCCAATCCCTTTAAACAAGATATAAACTATTAATAAAATTTACAACTAAACTCCTCTTCATGGGCGCAACAACTGGTATGATACACAAAAGTCTAGCTAAACCTTGTGATACAGTTTTAATCTGGAGCCCATAATTCATCCTAGTCTACCATAAGATCTCTGTTATTATACTAACCTCTTCCCTTCTTCTGTCTATATCCATTGATTGGAATTGATTGAATTCTTCTTCTGATCGTGCAATGAGTTGATTGACAGTTTCATCATCAGGAACATCATCATCTTCTTCTTCATCCATTTCAGTACTACAATAGTACATTTGTGATAGGATATATGTTTAGTTGTATACCTAATAATCTGTTCCAACATTTGTCTTCTTTCAGCTCCAGTTGATCTTTGATCGAACTTTCCTGCCTGTATGACCTTCTCATCAATATTTAACTTGTATCGTGCAGCAGCCAGAATCTTCTCTTCCACAGAATTGGCAGTGATTAGACGAAGAACTCGTACCTGATATCATATCTTCTCATATATCCTAATCATTCTCAACTTACTTCCCTCTTCTGTCCAATACGATGTGCTCTGTCCTGTGCTTGCATGTCCTGATGAGGATTCCAGTCAGAATCAAAGATGATTACTGTATCTGCTGTCTGTAGATTGAGTCCCAGACCTATATTACACAATCCATTTCATCCATTTAATCCATTCATTCTCACCTCCTGCTCTAGTTGATAACATGAATAGCCAGTATTCTGAATTGGGAGCATTGTACATCTTGAGAAGTTCTCCTCTTTCGTCTGGTTTCGTTGTTCCATCAAGACGAAGATATTTCCACTCTGAGAACAGAGATGTCAATGACAGAGGAAGATGTTAACTGTACGTCTGTATTGGAAGTAGTCCTCGAGAATTGTCATACAAGTGGTCATTTGACAGAATATAAGCATACGATGTCCATTCGCACGCAGCTGAAAAAAGAATCAAGCAACAAAAATGAAACATATATAATACCTTGGGGAGAATACGATCCAACAACTCGAACTTGCCCGACACGCGGTATAGTTCGGGTCTTAGAAGAAACTCATTTAAGAAATCCCGGATAAGAATGAAAAGTTACCCCGAAAAATCAGACAAGTTCCAAGCTGCACGACAAGAATCTTCGACTGAATTGAAGAGGAAAGGATGATTACACAACTTCCTCAGATGAATGATTGTATTCATCAGGGCACGTCCTCCATGCTCAACAACACACAATACAGTAATCATTTGGATGAGTACCTACAGTAGACTTTGTGTCAATGAGAAGACCCTTTTGCATGTGTTTGTACAACACTTTCTGTAGTGCACTCATATCACATTTAATGAGATGTTCAGTCTTCTGTGGTAGTTGAGACTCTACTTCCTTCTTTAGACGACGAAGGAGGAATGGACGAAGCACCTGGACAATGTCAATATGACAAGACAAATGATATTCCCACCTTATGTAATCTACGAATGACCAGCATGGCCTCTTCCTGACTCAATTCAACCTAAACAATTCACATAATGATAAACCCTCAAATGATCAACTTTGTTCTTCAAATATTCCTACCTTTTCTCCAGTTGTTGCAAACGGAGCGTTAAACCAGGAATCAAAGGTGCCACAAGACGAGAAGATTGAGGGAAGAAGGAAGTTTAGAAGAGCCCACAATTCAGGTAACTAAACTGGTACTATAAATGGAAACTACATGAAGGATACCTTGTTCTGAAGTGGAGTTCCGGTGAGTAAGAGTCGATGTTGAGCACGGAAGAATGAATTAAGCATAAGTGTCAACTTGCAATTGTGATTCTTTAGACGATGTCCTTCATCGATAATCATGTACTTCCATCGAATCTAAACAACACTCACATTAGGAAATGTGTATATTTCAATTGAACCTTTCCAAGAAGAGCCTTCTCTTTAAGAACGTAATCATAAGTTGTAAGTAGAACATTGAATTGTCCTCTTCTCACTTGTTGATCTAGCATTCTACGTTGATCCTGTAATCATCCCGCATCATCCCCAAATCTTGCGGTGCCATTTAACATTTCTTTTTTTCATTGATCTCCATTGTTGTTCGATGGGATTTTTTGAATAAAATCATATAATAGCATGTGACACAAACCTTTGATCCCTTGTATATAATCTTGACGACATGAGGAGCCCATTTGTCAAATTCAAGTTGCCAATTAGAGACAGTGGAGAGTGGAACGATAACCAGATATGGACCATTATTCTGTTTTACCTTAAAAACTTTCATAGAATCCGTGGACCGGTCCATATTTTCTCTAAGGGCCGTTCTATTTAGGGAGGAGATTACTCACGTCTAGCCTACATTTAAATTAGGATGCGTTCTGAAGGATTTCTAGCAAAGAGACAAAATATGGTAGATTGAAGAAGACACTGGTAACAATATTTTTAAGTAACAAACCTCCATAAGATACGTTACGAGAGCGACAGTTTGTATAGTCTTTCCCAATCCCATTTCATCAGCGAGAATTCCGTTGAGATTATTATTGTAGAGAGAAACCATCCATTCTAGTCCTCGTATCTATAACCATCACATATTGTCTCACTCAGTCTGCCTCATAACCTGATATTGTTTGAGTTGTAATGTAGGATCTCCTCCTCCCATTGTCGAATGTTGTTGTACAACCTTCTCCTTTATCCTATGTGCAGTACTGTAATAGTCTGCCATTTGTTTCTTTGTCTTCTGATCGTATTCATCCTCTTCCTCTCTCGCCTCAATTCATTCCTTCCCTTTGTCAACCTCTCTTCTCTCACCCTTTCCAGAATCTTCCTAGCCTTTTGATCCTCTGTCAGTCCTTCGTATTCACTCTCATCCACTTTCTTTACCTCAACAATTCAAAAGTAGTCTCATATAAGGATATAAACATACAGCAACATCACCATCATCGTCATCACTGTCACTATCATCAGAAACATCATCTCTGGGGGCGAGTTCGTATTCAGGATGAGTTTCAAGCCATGCCTTAAGAATATATAATAGATTAATACGAGATATTCAATTTACTTCGAGTTCTTCTGCACTTGGAGTCTCATCAGGAGAAAGGAACTTTCCAGTTGCAACTTCTCTCAAATGTACCGTCATCTCATCTAAACATGTATCATCATTTGATTCATCTTCTCAAATGACTACCTCCTCCTTCCTTTTCCTTCTTTGCTAAATGTTTCTCTTCCTTCTTCTTCTTCTTTTCAGTCTGTTGATGAGCCTTGACAAGTCCAGTTAAACTGGTAATGAACTCATCAGTCTGTTCTAGTAGATACACAAGACGTTTGTCCTGAATGTTTCCCATTCTTCCACTTATCCTCATTACAAATCACATACTTTCTTTTCATCCAGAAGTTGTCTGTATCCTTCTTCATCTTCTTGCATCAGCCTCTGCATACGCAGTTTTTCATTCCTCGCTTCTTCCTTCTTTTTCTCTCTGTCATTATTCTGATGCCATGTTAAAACGGCCTTTCGTGCCTTTCCGATAGTTAAGAGGTTATTTCTGCAACAATGACGATTACTTAATATATGTATATATGATAGTCCAACCTATGGAACTCCTTAAATTGTTTTGCATGTTGCAGAATGGCTGACAACATATCTGCATGTCGTTGTCTTCTTTTCTTCTCTTGTTCCATCTTCTGTTGTTTCTCCAATTTCTCAGTAACACGGGCTTCACGTAGGGATTGCCTAACATTTACAATTAGAAATGAAAGGAGAAATGTACAAACCTTTTGGTTCTTCGGTATGCATATGGGTTTAGAGCAGTCTCAAGTGTAGTATCTCTCTTCAGTGCACCCATAACCTCGTTACGAATCTATAAATCATAAAAAAATGAAAATCACGATAAATTAAAGGAACAGCCAGCTCTATTATGAAGTAACCTTAACATGCCTCTCCCTCGCGGAATGCCAGTCATTTGATGAAATTAAATATAAAATGCAGGTTGAACCTGTGCTTGGAAGTTGGTAAGTCGTAATGCACGGAGCTCAATCTCCGCCTTGACACGAAGATGAGTGGGAATATCAGCAGAAATGTCGGAAAGCACTTGGATACGCAATCCGATTCGATTGACGATTCTGTCAATATCCTTCAATGTTTAACATATATAAACAAATTGTCACCTGTTCTCTCTCTCCTTCAGTACAGACATCGGATCAATTCCTTGAGGGACATTCAGTTGAGTACAGCGAGCTGATCGTTGTTGATGTAATGCCAACACCTGAAGGGCCTTGTAATGTGGCAACCAAAATATAAAATACCTTCATCAAATCATAAGGAAGCTTTTCCCCATTTTCCAAGTCCGTTCCCATTTCAAATGGCTCTGGAAGGAGTGTAGTTGGCTTCGGTCGAGGCGGCATTGCAATGGAAGAAAGTTCATTCGGGATTGATTCATTCCGTGCAAGCAGCTTGTACACAGAAACCTGAAAATGATAAGACGTACAATATGTGCGCGAACACAAAAAGCAGACCTGTGCCTTGAGTTGTGCGACTTGAGAAGAGGTTAATTGTACTGGTGAAGGAACAGGAGATTGAGAAGATGGAGGAGGAATAGGTCCATCTCAATTGTTATCATGGATACACAACCAATTAGTTCATTTAGATAGTGAATTGAATGGGTACATTCGATCCGCGACGTGTTACCAAAAAAATTTGATGGTCATTACAGTAACACAGCGCGTTAAACTTGTAGGGGAACGTTCGAAAAATATTTTTGATGACAAAATTTAGGAAAAAAATCTATATGTGAAGCTTCATTTTATAAAAGGATGGGGAGGGGAGGAGGCTGTGTTCCCACGTCCATCATTATTCACTACCGTAACCCACTTACTGTGGGTGATAAAATATTTGAACCCTGCTCATGTATGCCGCGCATAAAGCTGTTCCTGGGATGCTTAATGGCTAATTTACTAGTATGGTATATCGTCCAAATATTGCATCATATTCTCCTTAAGGAATTGTTTAGTTGTGTTTGCGCGCGATTCAACAAAACAGCCAAGAATTACAGTGGAATGTCAACTAAAAGTTCAATAAGTTGAAAGATTTTTAACAACAGATATTCGTACTAACCTTGCAACTTTGCCTTCAGCTGCGAAACCTTGTGGTATCTGGGATCGTTTTGCATATTTTGTTCCTCCATAGCGGCCATACTGTTTGCCACCTAAAATATTTTACCATGTCATGTAAATATTTGCACCAAACCTTCGCAATCGTAAGTTCTTGCCCTTGCTGACCCATTTGAAATGGTTGCCCTGCGGAATGGGCCTCGCTCATTGTTTCTGGAGGCTTTGTGTCGTAGGCATCGTACCCAGGCCTGTTCATCTAAGTAGAAAATAGTAAACATACTAGAGTAGGCAGATGGAACGCGGGGAAATGAACGCGACCGCCTCTTTTGCATGAAATGAACGCGAAGTGAACGCCAGGAATGAATTTGAATGCATGTCTCCCGTTCACTTGAACGGGAGACATTGGCGTGAGCGGTCCACTCAATTCTAACTTCCCCAACCTCTTCAAGCGATCGTCTCTCATCCACCATAGACAACCGCTCAGAAGAGAATGAGCGAGCTAGAATGGCATGTTTAGTCTTGCGTTCACTTGAACGCCACGTTCCATGGAACGCGGTCGACCGGGCGGAATGAACGCGTTCCCTTTCATCCCGCTTTCCATTTGCCTACTCTAAAACATACTATACAAATTTTGCAACCATTTTGCAACTATTAAATACAATAACAAGATTGTAAAAGTATTCATTCAAATTTACAAAATTTGAAAACAGCGTCGCGAATACCCATGCATAGCAAGCACCCCGCCACCGATCAATTCAACAATCACAGTGGTCCGGAAACAGCTTGTTACTGTAATTTTCAAAAATATTGTCGCTGCGAGACGCTCAATTTTGTTTCTATGCGCATCAAAGTTGCGCGAAAATGTTGCCAAGGCGGGCAATCTTGTAAGTTATCGAGTGAATTTGTTTTGCTGATTACGTTTACGCCTTTGCATATTAACCTGTTGTTCAGGCGACTTGCCCTAAGGAATGAAAATGGACGTCATGTCCGAACTGAACGGCTCTACCGCCCTTGTTCAGGACAAGCAGTCCATAGGTATCGAATTTGATTCCTTGTTTTGTCGTCCATTTTGACCCAAAACCGTGATGCAAAAATTTATTCAGCTTCTGCAACGGATATCGGTCGCGAATTCGTTCGCCAGTACTATACCCTTCTCAGCGAACACCCTGAAGACGTTTTCCGCTTTTATTCGCACGAGTCTATCTTTGTGCACAATGAGCACGAGGCTATCGGTCAACAAGTTCGTATGATTTCAGAACCTGGAATATGTTTCTTTTTCAGAAAATTCAAAAAGCTATCGAGGGATTGGGTTTCGTTGAATGTAAAGTTCGCATTCACTCCATAAGAGTAAGCAAATTTAAACATGACACTGAGTTTGTACTTTATTTTATGCAAGATATGCGTGAATAAATATACTCTCAAGTGAGAAATGTATATTATTTGGGTATTCTATTAGTTAGTTTTAAATTATAGGGCTCCCACAGTTTGGGACAGGGAATCGTCCTGCAAGTTTGCGGTGAGATGGCATATGCTCACGACGAGAAGTCACGTCGCTTTGTGCAAACGTTTGTGCTTTGCCAGCAGACGCCAAAAAAGTTCTTCGTCCAGAACGATATCTTTCAGGTTTTTTTTTCAGTTGGAGAAAAGTTATTTGCCATTTTTCAGTTTGTGGAGAATTGCTTTCTCAAAGATGAACATGAAGTGATGCAGGAGACTGCTATTCCTGAGCCAGTCACGACCGTCACAGTTTCTAAAAATAGTATTCTCACTGTGAGGCTTCCAATGATTGAAGATGTAATGAATTTTTTTCCAGCAGTCTACGAATCTGAACGGTCATGCTCCTACTGGCCCATCGGAAGAGGAGCTTGCTCCTCGTAAGTTCGTTTTCGCCCTTAATCCATTTTACTTTGTAAATGCTAAACTTAAGAGCCGTTTTTGACCTACAAAGGTCACTACTAGTTATATTCAGAGTACCTTTCTGATACAGTTTCAACAGAACCGAAAAATATAAAAATTTGATTTATTTTTCAATTCGTTTTAACTAGCGCGCGCAAAAGCCACTAACGCGTAAGGTGAACATTTGCAAGAAAGGCCTGATCAAAATTGAAAATTAATTCTTAAAATATTGCTAAGATTGAGGGGAGCCGAAAGTTTTTTTGTGCAATCCCTAAAATATGTTTTTTTTATAATGGCTGGTTTCTGTTGGAATATGTCTAATTTTGAACTTCTTTCGGTGAGAGGATACTATCGCGACCCCCTGAGAGGACCTACTTCGCCGTAGTGCTCCCTCATTTTTCATGACTGATCATAATTTCTCTGACAAGAAAAATTTCAGCTCCTGCAACGGTTCCGCAGGAAACTGTCATATCGTCTCCCCCCAAAAAGGAAAAGGAGCACAAAAAAGACTCGCCCAAGCAGGAGAAGAAGGAATCTGTTGTGCAGCCTCCTAATCAATCCGTATGATATTTGTTACTATCCTGTTGGTATATTTAAACAATGTTATTTTAAAGGCGCCTACTGTTGCCGTTGCGGAGAAGCCTACATCTTGGGCGAAATTGGTTGGAGGAGGCGGTAGTGGAGGACATCAGAAGACGACAAGTACTCCCACTCCACCTATCCCGCAGCCACCCCCTCAAGCCGCGCCTGTTGTCCATTCGACTGAAACTGTTCAAAAGGAACGCTTCCCCCGAGAGAAGCAGGAAAGGTATCATCAAAGAGGTAATACCATATGATTAATACTGATCGTTCTGTCTTTTCTATTGAGATGAACGCACTGGCACAAAGTTGTACATTGGAGGAATTACTCGTAACATCATTCCTGATTTCTCAGAAGAATCCACTGTACAAGCTGAGATCTTCGATGCTTTCAGCCGTAAGTTCGATCAATGATATATATATATATATATATATTTTATCTACGCCAATTTATCTATCCTGTGATATCTTCTGCTTACGTTTCAATAAGCGGGCCTTTAGAATACGGCGAAGTTGAGGCTGTGAGTGTTCCGCGCAAGGTATACGATAAAGGCGTAGATGGAAGGCCTAGTGCTACAGCATTCGCCTTTGTTACGATGAAAAGCTCGGAAGATGTACAGAAAGTCTTCGATGCTTGCACAAAGGATGTGGGTTTCGTTGTTTCATCAACCAATACAAATATTTGTTATAGGATTCTCGGGCGCACACTTTGAAGATGGAGGTGCCCGCATTCGGATTCAATGGAAGCGTTTCTGTTACAATCTCTGAACATGGATCAACGCTTGGTGGCCGTGGTGGTTACCGCGGACGAGGTACAAGGGGTGGATTCATTCCCAGAGGAGGAAGAGGAAGGGGTAATTACGGTGGTAATCACTAAGTGTCTCCCATACTCGCTAAGATTTCCTTGCCCTCTTTTTGTACACTCCTCGTTTCCATGCATCTCCATCTTATGTAGGGTATTTTCCCATTAATCAGTCAATCTCCCTCCCCGCTCGTACTTTAATCAGATCTGTAACTTGATCAGCTACGGTAGTATTTCCTCTTTATCCGGTTACTTTATCCGTAGCTTTGCCCAAAACTCGCGTTCCTTAACTTCTTGATTTTTTTGTTTATCTACCCTCCGAGCATTCTAAATTCACAATTTAAAAAGTTGTGAACAAATTGGTGTCTATTCTAATGGAGATAGAAAATGTATTGAACGTAGGTTAAAAATGACTGTTGTGTTTGAAATTTGTTCCCTTTTGGCCTTTACTATGCGTAAGGTGTGCAAGTAGTTTTCGAGTCTTGAATGAAAGATGCTCATTGGGTTTCTGTTACCACTTTTTGTACGCATTTTTGTTGTAAATTTTTACAATGATTTCTTTGAAAATATTTCAATTCGTGAGGTCTTTGTAAGCTGAGTTTAATTTGTTCTCTGGGGTTCTCATCTTTTGTAGTTGTTGTCGAAAAAATCACATGCATGTTTTGGGTGACAATAGAAATATGGAGAAATCCCTCAAAACTTCCCGCAACCCTTTCCCGCTCTTGAACGATAACTTATTTTATTTCATTTTGCCATCGGATAATTTTGTATGTGCCGCGTTGTTGAGAACTGGAGAATTCTTTCGATTAATTATGTGCGTATCAAGTTGATACTACTGTCAACGGCTCTGTTTGGCTTATTGTTGGGTGTCGCTAATAGAGCCAAAGTGTGATCTTTTCTGTCCCCGCGCACGGATAACTTTATATCTAACTGCTTTAAATAAGTGGACAGACAACTATATGCTATGCACTTTGGTTTCTTTTACTAGTGTCGCATTCGAACTTTAGTAACATAAATTCGAATCACATTGTGTCTAAATTCATTCGCTGCTGTTGTCTACCATCTATGAGAGACAACAGTAAGGGATGAATTTAATTTTAGACACAATGTGATTCGAGTCTGTGCTAATAGAACTTGAATGCGACACCCTACCATTTCCGACACCCAAGCTTATTGTCTCGTTAATTTCTTCGCGCAACCTACCGCATATTGTACCATCAAACCGTGACCAATAAAGTGTTGCTACATTTTTGTTCTTTTCTATCAAAAATGTGAAACATCGTTGATCGAATACCTCTGGAGAATGAGCTAGCTAAGAGAGAAGAATGATATCAGATGGATGATGAGTATAATGTGGTGGGAACATTCGACGACGGAATTCTCACCTACCCTAAGTGAGAATTACTGTGGCATCCTCTTTCTAATTACTGTTTAAGCGATGATGATGTTAGGGGAGATGAAGGGAATGAAGCTTTGACTGCTCTGAACGAAATAAATGGAAAACGAGTAAAGCGGATGAGGGAAGAATTGGAAAATGCCCCTCCAGATAATATATTTGTTCATCCCATTGGTTTGGTCTCTTTTATTCATCTAAAGACGAATTGATGCAGATTGGCACATGAAAATGTCATGTGGATTAGAAGAAAGAGAAGCGAAGAGAAGTAAAATGGCTCATGATGAAGAAGTTCTGGATAGACTGACACTTAGGATACTTGAGGTGGGTGAACTTTGGTAGTTCTTTGGGGTTGAATTGATCATGGGAATTGTAGACAAGAAGACGTAGACAAGTGGAAAGAAATGGTGAGAAGATGGAAGAAGAAGAGAATGAGGCGGAAGGAAGTGAAAGTGCATTGGTGAGAATAGGAATAGTTGTTGTTGATTGAGAAGTGAAATAGATTCTGGATGGACCTCCAATGGATGGAAGTGGATGGATGGGAGTGAGTAGTGATGAAAGTGAACAGAGGTTAGGTCATTCAACACATTGTGCAAGAGACAATTATACAGATTTTACTTCCGAATGAAAAGAAGCAGAGTGAAAAGAGACAAGGCGACATGTGAGAATGAGATGAACAGGGTAATAGCACTCGCTAATACATCCATAGAGAAGATTGTTCAAGATGCTGCCATAATACGGTACGAATCCTTCTTTGACCAAATGAAATGTCTTTTATCTCAGAGAAAATAGGATTTTGATGGAAGACACAACTGACACACTAGAAAGAATTGTAAGAGTAATTGTATAATATGTATAATTGAATGATTTACAGGATGGAGCTATTGAAATGGGAGGAAAGGATGGGCTATGGGTGAATAAATACGCTCCTGTCAAGTTCACTGATCTCCTATCTCCAGATGTAAGTCATCTTCATTACATATGTGAGGGAGTGTAATTGCAGCTGATCAATAGACAAGTGATGAGATGGCTCAAATTATGGGATGAATGCGTATTTGGTCGTCCAGTTTCTATGGATACAACATGCGAGGATGAGAAGGAAGCAACACTATTCGGACTGGATGAAGGTCATCCAAAGAGACCCATTCATAAGGTGAAATCAATCGATACATGACGACTTACCGTAGTCTCATTGCAGATTCTAGTCTTGTCAGGACCCGCTGGATTGGGGAAGACAACATTGGCCGGTATTGCAGCGAGACTTGCTGGATACTCAGTTGTTGAATTGAATGCAAGTGATAGCAGGAATGTGGGTGATATGGAGAAAGTAGTTGAAGGAGCCATTAGAAGTGTCAGATGTCTGGTAAGGAGAGAATAAGTGAACGGGTATACTGTAGAAGTATCCTCTCAGGATAATCGACCGAATTGTCTTGTACTTGATGAGATAGATGGAGCTCCAGTTGAGACAATTACATGGATTGTCAAGACTCTTTCATCTTCTGGAAGGAAAATGATAAGAAGACCAATCATTGCCATTTGTAACAATCTGTACACACCTGCATTGCGAGAACTACGTCCTATAGCACTCAATATACAAATGGGACAGAAGAAGAATTCCAGGATTGTAGAACGACTCAGGGAGGTAAGAGGATCAAAGGCGCCATGGACAATTACGCTATCACAGTCAAATGGACAATTACTCCGTGTTAATAATGATAACCACGACGCATCTCTCCACTTTACCATTATGGTGCAATGGTCCGTGGCGCACTTGTCTTTCACACCGGTAAAAGACCACCCAGACAGTTTGTTTTGTAGATTGCAATGAAGGAAGGAAGCAGAGTAGATTTGGCTGGGATTGAGACACTGGCAAGACTGTGTGGAGGAGACATTCGACTGTCACTTAACATTCTACAGGTAGTATCCCTCATTGTATTGTGAATAGTGAATGATATTGAGTGGATTGGAACAGCATCCAAATGGAATGGAAGTGTTGTGAGAGTGGAAGAAGTAGAAAAGGCAGTGGAAAGAAGTTGTCTACCATCAATGAATGTATTCAACAATTGGAGTACTGTACTTGATCTATCACGGCATGTTGAAAGGTGAGGAATGATTAAGAATTGAGAAGGAGAAGAGACTATTCAGTCGAGGAGGAGTTCTTGCAATTGGAGAGAGATTGAAAAGAATAGAAAGAATAATAGAAGATGAAGACATGGAAAGATTCATTACTGCTCTTCATCACAATTACACTCATATTCCTAATCTCTCAACAAGTTGGTCATCTATTCAGCACTTATCATCGTTCTTTTCATTCAGATGTCTTATGTGGCTCCTCTAAAGTCTTCTCCATATTGGACATCTTTTCAAGTATCATCAATAGGACAAAGAGATACTCTCTATACCGATATCTTCCTTCATGCATCATGTCTCTTCATCTCAACATTGCTACAACTACCAAGTGAGACATTCATTTTATTCTTATCCCTACATCTTATTTTGAGAGCCATTCTACAGTTTCCATCTGCCTTACAGGCAATATCATTGAGACAGAGACAATGCGAAGTGAGTGAATAGATTGAATGAGAGAGTGAAATGGATGTTATAGGAGACAGTATCTGTCATTCGACAATCTCTTCCTTGTCAACAGTCATCATCTCATTTGGTCTTGGATTGTCTTCCCTTTCTTCTTTCCATTCTACAACCTCCAATTAAGACTGTTTGTCTATTTGACTTGCATTCATTTCATGTCTCATTCAGATCAATTGGTCATTGTTATCTAAGCACGAAGAGTTGTTGATATCTCGAGTAGTTAGTCTCCTTCGATACTTTGGTCTTACTTTCATTCCAATGACAGTGGAAGGAGTGAGTCAATACACATTCTCACCGTTAGTTCATTTGTTCCGTTCATATTGACATTGATTGTTACAGTCCTATTGATGTATTGTGTATGTATTCACTACAAACATCTACTCATAGAACAATGCTTCCTAATGCAATCAGAAAGAAGATTGGACATGAGGTGAAAGGCAGGGAATGATTCATTCTCTTATTCTAATTGAAGGTTCTACTCACAAGTGTCAGACACACTCATACAGAAGAAGTCAAGGGGAAGGTATCAGTCAAAGGTTGGTGTACTGTAGTTGAGAGGGGAAGGAGTACTGTATTGAGATGATTCATCCATTCCATCTACCACTCGCAATCCATCCGTTCTTCCTTCACTCTCTTCACTCAAACATTCAACGGCTCCTCTCCATTTCAAGTACAATAATTGTTTTTCGAATGCCGTCAAGAGGAAAGTACGTATTACTCAACTCGTAATCTAAATGATTACTGTTCTATTCCTACAACCACATATCCATGTCTTGTTATACGTAATATACGTTGATCAATCACGTTGTAATATTTCAAGGTACCCAAAGTATTTCATGCTCACTCATATAACCCTGTACATGCATTCCTTTATGATAAACGAGAAGAATAGAATGATTTGTTAGGAGGTGATGGAATGGTGATGTGTATGAATCGCTAGTTAATGCTTTCAAATCATTTATTTATATGCTGCTAATATGAGTAATACGCTCTTTTTATTAGGGTGTCGCTCATGGAATTTTCATTCCACATGGAACCTGCGCGGTCTAGAATGAATTCCATGGAATGACAGTTTTCAATGCAAATGATGTGGAAATTCCGATTCCATATCCATTCCATATCGTTCATGGAACGGATATGGAATCTACTGTAATTGCATATGTGTGCAAATTTTTTTAATTTTTCGATTCCAACAACGGCCAAAATCTTTGCCTATTTTTCATTTTCCGTCAACATATACAAACATGAGAAACTGTCACACTATTCAATATCATTTTCCACAGAGAGTGTAATTGTTCTTCCCTAGGTTTTGTCGTATATCCTCTTACTACTTCCAGTGTTTGTTAGTTAAACATGGATAGTTGCTAGACTCGTTCATATTGACCGTTTGATCACTATTTCTCGAAAACAGTACTGAATTGAAGAATATGCATTATTTTAATAAGATTTCTCCTGGGGTAACTTCATCCCACAAGCCTTCCATAACAATGGTTCACCAATGGTTATGGAAGGCTCGGGTGCAGTCCTAGAGGAAAGTCATTATGAATCAAGGAAATAACATTGATACGCTCAGATAAAGATAGCAATACATAAAACACAACTGATAGTAAATTCTTAAGAAAACATTCCAAAAATATAGAATTGTGATGATTCCATATCCATTCCATATCGATTTGGAATTTCCACATCATTTCTCTTCATTTCTCATTGTTCCATGGAACGGCTCGGTCTCATTCATTTTGATATGGAATTTCCAGGAGCGGTTCCATGAGCGACACCCTACTTTTTATCCCGCAGAATTGAAGTATTCGATTTAGATATGGATTGTGAAAAGTCGCTCTAATGATACTAGAAAATAGGGAACGCCTTTTCGGAAATTCTAACCTCGCCAATCTCGTCGGAGCGGTTGTCCTTGACTTCGTTAGACAAAAAATGTGGAGATTAGGGAGCTTTTGTAGTTGTGAGAGGGAGGCTTGTTCATTCTATTATTTGACGAATTTTTGCAAATGCGGAATAGTCGGAGTGTGGTCGGTAGACCGTTACCAGATCATTGGACAACAATTCACTGAGGTGGTTGTTATGAAGGTGGCTTTTGAACATAGAGAAATGAATATGGGCGTCGTCAGTTGAATTAGGGTTGGACATTTACAGTACTCTTAATGGCAAGGAACCCTTGAATATGAACACTTTATAGCAACCGTTGTTTGCTACCTCCTGTTGACCAAGATCGAATTGATGATGCAGTTTTTGTCAAAGTTGTCTCATAACTTATATGATTAATTGTGGTTGGGATGGATATGCCATCTCGTTCCATTATACTTGATCGAATTGAATGGATCATATTGCATTTCATTGACCAACTAACAAGGAATGAAAAGACATTGAGATTGAGAAGGTGAGTGATTCCCACTATGTGTGTTGATATGTGTACAATATTGAGTTCCCTTGATCCTTCCTCTCATCAACTCATATTCAATCGTCGTACATCCAATAAGTTATCATACAATATGAAGACTCTCGCACAGATCTATCAACTTCTTCTTTGTGATAAAAGAAGTACAATCAGGTAATGAATGAAATTACTTACCCTGATGAAATGACTATTGTAGAGATCTTTACTATGACCATAAGAGTCTCTACCGTAAACAAGAAACACTCAATAGATCAGTGACAGATGTGTGTGAGTTGTTGAATGCTCAAAGGAGAGAACTTAATCTGGTTATCATTGTCTTTCAATATCTTTCATTCTTTATCCTTTCAGTTATCTTCAAGTAAAGGTCTAATCTTTGGTTCACTTTCCTTCATCTTGACATCTTCAATTGATTCAGTTCCTATTGACTGTACTCGTCAACCTCTTCTCATCTCAGAAGTCATCTTCTCTTTCTTCTTCTCCTTTAGATTGAATCCTTCAGAATCTTCTCATTGCCACTCCTTCATCCAATTCTCAATTCATTCTTGTGGTAGAGAAGGATGCAACATTTCAGAAGTTGATTGATGATCACTTTCATATTCTCTATCCTCAGAGTATTCTTGTAACAGTAAGTCCTTTTCCTTCTTCTCCTTCTATTTGCATTGTATTAAGGGTAAAGGATATCCAGATCTAGTCACTCGACATCTTCTGCGTCGTCTTTCTCGTCTTCTCTCCATTCCAATATTCGGTCTATTTGATGCAGATCCTCATGGAATTGAGATCTTTCTGACATACAAGTATGGAAGTGACAAAGTGAGTCAAAGGGAGGAACATTCATTCATTCATTCAATAGAGTAAAGTGGAAGGAAGTGGAGCGAATGTTCCCACAATGAGATGGTTGGGATTGAGACCAAGTGAGGCACGATTACTACCATTGGCACATGATCAACTATTGACATTGGAACATTCTGATTATAGAAAGGTAATGAAGAGAGAAGGGTAATGCAAGAGACGAGACATTCAGGCTGTTAAAGTAAGAAGACGAGCAGAGATCCTCAATGAAAGAGAAGTTGTCAAAGAGGTACGGTAGTTCATTCATATTGACATTGATGTATGTATGTAGATGGATGAACTACGTAATGTGAGATACAAGATGGAATTGGAGGCAGTTTCATCTGCAGGAGTGTCATTCCTTCCCCGATTCTACCTTGTCCCTAGATTGAAACATTTACTACAAAGTTGAACAAGAGACTAGATTAAGTTATTCTACCAGCATTTAGCACCAAAGTAATCATATACAATCTACGTTCCCATTTTAGATTCGATAGAAATTGTTTAGAGAACAATCAATTTGGCTGTGAATATTGACAGAGACGGGCATTTCAATTCTCCATATGTAAGAGTGTATCTCTGACTTATCGTTATATTCTGCTGTACAATGATTTCTTGTGAACATTACTCTATATACCGGACACAGAAAAGCCACAACAAAAGCAATTGAAAACCTGAGTATTTGGCAGAATTACAAGATTCTAGTAGATCTCTTATTCAATTTTCTTGACTTGTTCGTGGAGAATTGCATATTCCAAGTGGCTGATCAGTCTCAGTCCACTCAAAGAACAAATGATATGAAATGGGAGGAATAACTGACCACATTTGTATCCACATTATACTCGTAGATAGTCTCATCACAATGATACGCACGAGGAGTCAACTGAACGAATCAATAGATAACAAGTATTGATTGATTGATACCTTGATTAGAGTATGTAATGGTAGGTTAATGAATGGAAGTTCATTCAATGGCCGATCTGAGAAATATGCAAGAATACATCGAAGAACAGCCTGATGGGAAATGACAAGAACGTTTCCCTGTCAAGAACTGTTGTAGTATTCTCTTATGACTCGTTCTCACTTGTCTCTCCAATTCCATTATAACAGGTTCCAGACGTGCCACAACATCTTCATAACTTTCCCCAGAAGGAAATCGATAATGATATTTGTCCTTTGCCCTATCATCAGCCTGTTTTGGATATCTTCTCTCGATATCCTCGTATGTCAATCCTTCACAGATTCCTCCATCAATTTCATCCAGAGCCTAAAAAGAAAGATGAGGGAGATAAAGACAAGATAAAATACCTTCCAGTATTCAATATGGGAAGCTGTTCCATCTAATCCCTTTGATGTCTGTACTGCTCTTATCTTCTGTGAACACCATACACGTAGTTCCTGAATGGAATATCATGGATACGGTAGACTACAGTAATGACTTGTAATCGTTCTCCCTTGAAGATTTGACCAACAGCGTGTGCATAGTCTTCTCCTTGAGATGTAAGTGGAGAGTCTCCGCCAACTCTTCCCATTCGATTGTATTCACTTTCACCGTGCTGTATACTTCTTCTTCTTCTACCGTATACCATATTCTCTTACTCTTGTGATGTAAATACTCCTTGGAAGAAGATGAATGTTCATAAGGAAGTAAATGACACGAGATTGTACATGTCCATTGACTCTATTCACCAGGAATGATCTACCAGCATTGATAACCTCAACAATAACAATCTCATCCATTTAATCTACTTTCCTGCCTTTATGAATGAAAGTTGTTCGTCATATTCCATGTCCATAGGTTCATATTGTTTCTTGTAGTTATCGATTCTCTTCATAAAGTCATCTTTCGCTTGTTCTGCATTCATAACTCCCTTGTAGTCAGGTGAATTGACCTGTCCACTCTCATTTTTCTCTTTCCTTTCATCATACACAAACCTTTACATCTGTAACATTTGCATTGATAATGGCAGGATCATCACAAATGGATTCAATGAAGAAACAACGAAATCTTAACTTCCAACTCACATCACCATCATTCAATTCCATTCTGACTCTTTCTCATCACAGAATTGTGTGACCCATTCCCTCCTTTCTCTTGTTGTATTAGTTGCATCAAAGATAGCAACAGTTCCTTGTCCACTCTCCAAATACACAGCCATATCTCCCATTGCACGACGAGCCGATTCCCTTGAAAGAGTCAATTATCCATCATATGACATTCTTTATCAAGTGGACTTCAAAATCCCTTCTATTCTAGCACGTATTAACAACAAAAAGGGACCACCCTTTCTGTATGATGACGTCATACGTACAAAAGGATATTCCTTTCTACCTTTCTGTCATGTCTTGTGAGAATAAGTGAGTGATTGTGTGTATGGAAAGAGTTACTGACTGTCTTACTCGTAATGCATCTTTGTTCTCAGGAGAGAAAAAGGTTGCATTAGCCCCATGAATGGCATCTGATGCTGTCTCTTCCTTACGACGATACTCTCCTACATTGAAGACTGAACAAGTTATTGAAGTGGAATCAAATGAAATGTCTCACCTTTTGTTTTGATTCCCACCCATTTGAGATATCGACACAACTTCTTTGATATGTACGTCTTGCCCCTTGCGGGAAGTCCAACCATCACAATCACATTTGCAATACGAACATGATCAAAGAAGGAAATTTATTGTGAGTAAGCTATTACAGAGATAGTACCAGAGTATCCTTGAGTTAGACTATGAGTCACTTTCCTCTTTGTCGAAGATTCATCATTTCGTGAAGAGAGAACAGTATCCATTCCATTCACTCTCTTTCTACTCTGAAAACATCAATAACTATCACAATAGGAGCTTACATGTAATTACAAAGTAAATTAATCATTTTTGCTCAAAAATACAAAGTTTTATAGTTTGTTCTTACAGTATCCTTTACTAGGTAAACTAGAGCTAAAAGTAGAGCATAAACACGATTTCATGTTTTTCCGATGAAATAGTGTATGAGATGATGTTTAATGTCTGATGATATGAATGTAGATGGATTGGAAAGGGATACTCCAGTATCAATTGTTGTTTCTGTGAAAGGAATAGTGTTATTGTGAGTGAATGTCATGATTGAAAGGTATCAACAAGTGTGCCATAGACATAAACATAGTGGTAGTTGCATGTTGTTCCTTCCTTTCATCCAATGTTCACTCTCCCAAAGTGGTGGGAGTCCTCTATCGATTTGTCACTCAGAGGCACATTTGAGTCTCTTCCGCCCTTCTTTTCTCTTTCACTCATCCATACAATCTCTCAATCTTAATCTATTCTCATCTAGAAAGGGTCAATCAATTACTCTACGAGAGATGACGAATGTATTGATAGCAGTCTGTCTGGCTGTTATATGTATAGGTTAGTCTTCCCCATAGTGCATTCTGTCTCTCATTCATTCTGTTGTCTATAGCGACCACTCGATAGAGAACACAGAATGACGGAATGAACATTGGCATTCATTGTGCTACCACTGATCATTGTTCCTTTGTCTAATGATAAGTCATTGAGATGTGTCAGCTGATATGTTCCAACCGAATTGCACAATGAATAAGGATGGTCGTCAACAGGCATTCATTCTATTCTCTTATCTTTCTATTCATTCAATTATAGACATGTTACACATGTATGGGAAGAGATGGAGAGAATTGTCAATGGGGAATGTCATGTTGTAAGGGATCGTGTTTCAAACTAATAGACAATGGTAAGAGAATGAGTATGGAATGGTTGTTATGAATGTGTATTTGGATCATGATCTGGTTGTCAAGGGATGTGTCAATACTAATGAAGAAGATGCATCTATGAAGGTTCGACCTATTTCATTCTATTATCATATCAGTACTACAGGTACGGGAATTGGATATCAAATTGTATTGGGACAAGAATGCCAAAGTGAAAGGTGAGGGAGTATTATGAGTCCTGTATGCAAGTATTCCTTCAGGTGAATCATTCTTCTGTAAAGGAACAGAGTACTGTAACTCCTCTTTCAATCAATCATTTTCCATTCTGGCAGCACTCTTTTATTTCATTCTTCCATTCTTACAATGACTCTAGTTGTGTAGAGGGTTTCTAAATCGGTAGTAAAGTGCAAATCTCATTCGCCTAATTCCGTCGGAGAGGTTGCCTCTTCGACAGACAACAGCTCCGAGTGCATTATAGGAATGAGATATGTACTTTACTATCGATTTATAAGACCTAGTTGTGTATTCAATTGATCAATATGCTCAGTCCTGTATAGTGTATAGAGTATTTCCCTCCCTTGCCTTCTCTTTGACCCATTGTCTCTCTTTCCACATAGGAATCGACCCCCCTTTCCACGTTCTTTTACTTCCATCTTACCTTATTATAAAGGAATAGAATAAAGCGTGTCGGGTGTCATGTATTCACGATCGAATGTCTTATCGATTGTATAATTCTTGTGGTCTCACTATCGCTGCCCATGCTTATTCCTCTTCTATTCTCTTTCCTTCTCCTTCATTCATCTAGTGGACATTATTCATATGGCAAGTTGTTTATTATTTCATTGATGAGAGGAAAGTTTAGATAAAGAAGAGAATGAATTGATTAGACGGATACAGAAAGCAAGAGTTGAAGGATTGAAGAAGGAGAAAGAGTCGAATGGCAAATACTTCGAGAGGTCTCATAACCATCCTCTTATCATTGTGTATGCTTTGATTATAGTGAATGGTTGAATGATTTGTCTCCTTTCGTTGGTGGAATCTCTTCTTCTCTATTGGATACTACTTCCCCACACGCAAACAAATACCAAATAGTCAACCACACAGTGTATCGAACGAACAAATGTGTGTTCAGTACAAGGTGAGGAGAAGAGAAGAAAGGTGTAAGGAGATACTTAAGGTGTCAAGGAATAGACAAAGTACTACGAGATATAGCATCACAACTATCAGATACTGTCTTTTATATCAATGATTTTGACACTCCAAAGGCCCATAAGAGTGGTCCACCCATTCCCATATTCAGTTTCAGCAAGGTTAAATCATTCCTGTATGGATATGGAATGAAGTTGTAGAAGGATGACGAGTATTGGGACATTCTTTATCCAACATGGTCATTTTATGAAGGAGGACCATCAATATCAACATATCCAATGGGAATAGGACAATGGGAACAAACACGAATGGCCATTCTCAAGTAAGAGAATGATTAATCGATAATGAAAGAGATTAGTTCATCTTCATCAATTGAATGGAATAATCGACAATCGAAAGGATTCTTCCTTGGTTCACGTACCAATTCACAAAGGGATCAACTTGTACTACTATCAAGGTCTTCATTCATTCTATTCAATTCTTTCATTTCATTCAGAGTACGACCAGACTTAGTGGATGCATCATTCACTAAGAATCAGGCATATAAAGGACCAAAGGTGAAAAGGGAAAGGAAGAAGAGACACAACTTCCCTTTAGGACACTTTATATGCACAACCAGCAAAGGAAGAATCATTTGAATATAATTGTCAATTCAAGTGAGAATAGTCATTGAGTGGCTGACACTTTCTTCAGATTCCTATTCAACTTTCGTGGTGTCGCAGCCTCATTCAGATTGAAACATCTTTTTCTATGTGGAAGTGTAGTTATGCACGTTGATGATGGGTCAAATGATCACTTGTATTCCCTTTTAATTAATTAATTCAGTTGGAGAGAGTTCTTCTATCATAAACTCATTCCATATTACCATTACATTCCCGTAGAAGATAATACAAAGGAAGGACTCACTAAGCTACTTCAATTTGCACGGGAACATGATGAGGAAATGAAAAGGATCGGTGACCAGTGAGTTCACGCCCCCCGCGGGCGCGGGCCGGGGGGGGGCGGGCGGGGGGGGGAGGGGGGGGGGGCCGGGGGGGGGGGGGGGGGCGGGGGGGGGGGCGGAGGGGGGCCGGGGGGGGCGGAGGGGGGGGG
>JACMIF010000267.1:27493-42230 GCA_014805445.1 Diplogasteroides magnus | reverse complement strand
TAGTTTCAAAAATTTTATTTGCGAGTATACTTATTGAAAAACTTTACCGCTTATTTTTAGAAATTTTTTGACTTTTTCTGTACCAGGACCATGTCACTTTTATGGCAGACCGCGTGATAAATTGTTGCGCGCGAAATAATTATTGCTACTGTAATCTGATTAACTAGTGGAACAATAAATTACTGTAAATGTTAAAGTAAAAAACCTCGCAATCTCCATCATATCCTTCACACTGCTCATGCTCTTGACATCGTTGAGTTTCGTGGACATCAGCTTGGTCATGTCACCGATCTTCGCGTTGGGCAACTGCTTGATCAACTGAAAACACGGTCCATTTTTCTCTACCCGAAGTCCCCCCAATGAGGCAGTAATACTACCGCTCAGCGGTAGCTTCAAAATAAAAGCTGCCACTCAGCGATAGCATTACTGCCGATATCCCGCCGGAATGATAGTTATTTTTCTGTGTGTAAAACGCTTCTGCTGAGAAGGGCCGAGGCTGGCCCTTGGATGAAAAACTTAGTGTATTTAAAAAAATCTCACCGCCTTATTGTCCAGTGGCGGCAGTACAACCATCTTCTCCATACAGATAATGGTGATCTTCCACATTTCCTGAAACATATGGGATTTTTATTGACCCAAATATCAATTGATAGATTTTTGCAATGATTAGTGCTCTTCTTTGAATTTCAGACATTTAAAAACTGAATTTGGAACTTGCCCGGCTAAGCTAACCCTTTGATTGTGCAGATCAAAACAAAAACGGCGAATTGTAATTGATACATTGGCGCTTTTCACATTATATAATTGAGGCTTTATGTTCTCTTGGAATACGCAATTGGCCTGCGCACCCAATAGTTTGGCTATTCATCCAAATGTAGCACCCAATTGTGCACTTGCAAATACTGACCTTCAGCAGGTACTTCAGCACCGTCTTCTCGCAAGAGTTCGCGAATCGATTGAGTGTGCCCTCCAGGACGAACATCAGCGGGTCCAGGATCATGTCCACATCCTAAATTGTGAGATAATTTGTTTTACACCAATCCTTTCTTGGTATGTCGCTTGGTTTCTTGGTGTACCCCAAGGCACGAATTCACAAAAGTCGCCCGCACTCACCGCAGACACTTGGGTCTTCTGCTGCTGCGGTCCTTTGACCTTGGTGAGAAGAGCGGCCAACTTGACCATCTGTTCTCGGATTGCGGGCTCCAAGTGCACGGCGAACTGAAATCAGTCACTTGTTTAACCTATCATCCGTTATTTCCGTAATTTTGAGTATCCAGGCTAGGGTTTCTAAGTCGGGAGTAGAATGCATTCGTCTGTTGTCTGATTCACGAGGAGCGGTTGTCTATTGCATGGCAAACGCTCCTCGGGAATCAGACAACATGCGAATGAACTCTACTCCCGACCTAGAAACCCTAATCCAGGCTAGGATTTCGAAATAGTTGAGATTTCATAATCTTTACACAACAAACGATTCACTGAATGCTGAAAAAGTCACCTCTCTTCCCAGCTTGTCCAGCACGTTGTTCAACTTCTTCTGCAGTTTCGTGAGCACTTCTGAGGCCTGTGGATCCAACTCTGCACCGCCCATGTTCTCGTAGATCTTCTCCAGTTGCACCCTGAAACAGATGATTGCGATTATTCTATTTCGGCAGAGCACACTAGAGTTGGCACAATGAAACAACTTTTTGTGTTATGCTTCGCGAAAAATATATCTAAAAATCTATGGAAGCACAATCCTCGTTCGTCGTCCATAACGATGATGATAAGACTGATTTCTCAAATATAACGAAAGCTGCTTGATTTACGCTGGTTAGTTCAGCTTACGTAAAACATGCGCAAATACCTCAATTGCTGCACGTTGTTCATCAGAATGCAGGCCAGTTTCTCATTGCCCGCGAATCGTGGGAAGTCCTTCTGCACCATGTCCGCGTACGCGAGCAGCACCTGCAGACAAAAATAGGTGATTTCGTCATCTATGACGTCATCGTTGAGGACGTCGCTGATTACAACTGATTTCCCATCGCTTTCAAAACAAGCGGAACTCTTCTGATTTCAGTCGGATAATCCACGAAGGCGTAGTGAATCGGATATCACATTCAGACAAACAAGGGATTTAGGGGATAAGACCTCACCTTGTTGAGGGTCTTAGAGAATCGCTTCATCATGTCCGCAGAGACTTCAGGGTTCGGACAGTCCATCTGTAATTATCGATTGACTCATCTCCTACTAAAGTGTGCACGAACTTCTAAAGCGCAATTTCTAATTTACATAACAATTATATCAGAAAGCAGTATATATAACGTTTTGGTATCTGTTTCAATGATCTTGACGGTGAATGTTCTGTGAAGCTAACCCATAACGTTATCATTCTACAAACCTTCGAAGGGTAATTGTAAGGTTCCAAAATGCAATAGAAAATTGCCCATTTGTAATTCGTCAAATAAGCAAAATGACCTGCTTGAGCAGCTTCAACGCTTCGTTCAGCTGTGTGAAGACGTCGACGACGGAATTGGAGAATTTGGTGTGCTCCGATGTCTGCGGGAACGAGTCGGCCTGCAATTTTCATAAATATTCATTACAAAAATTTTAAATATATAGATTCAAACTAAAAATATTTAAAAATTTTAAAAATACATACCTTATCCCTGTTGTAGGCGTTCCTGAGGATGTCCATGGAGTGCTCGTCGTTCTCATTCAGCCAGTCCATAACGAATGGAATGAACCAACTGAATGCATTAGGAGTAGACATTCGAAATGCAATAACGACAAAGTGCATTTCGCACTCGTCTAGTCTCCACGGCGCTGTTGACTCTACGCTCGATGGACTATCGCTCTGCGGAAATTGGACGAATGTGAAATGCAATCTTTGCTTTTCGGACATTATGTCGAAAATAAAAATTATTTTAGCATTTTGTAACCACGACTCGCTGTTCACAAGTCCAATTTCCTGTTCGCTGTCCTACTACAACTAATTGAGTCTAAAATAGATTATTGCGGCAGCCACTTGCAAGAGCATTAAAGAAACCGAAGAAAAATTCAGCCGCAATTCTTCAGTTTGCCTGATAAATTCCCAGCATGATGAGGAACAAAATGAACTACTATAAGTAACAATGACGCGCACAAAGTGAGAAAACAAGGAGTGTTTCCCACACCGTGAAAGGAAACCTAAGCTTAGCGGGAAAAATTCTCCCGCTTCTCTCTAACTGCAGCTATTGACTCTTTTCATCTAGAGACGGGGGCTCAGGGGATAGGATGAAGGGAGGGGAAAACGGCTCGGAATACGGGGGTACTTTTCTCACGGCGAAGCTTCCGAAGCCATAAGATGTGTCTCCGCGCGGGATCGATGGATGCTACTAAGGTTGTCGCAAACGGGGAATATATCTCAAACGATAAGACCCATCGAAGATAGATCCTAACAGAAAAATAATAGGTGAATGGCACGAGTGCCATGAAACTTTGCGCTAAAATGGTGAAATGGGCTCTTCGGCCGTTAAAAGCAGAAGCAAATGTCCGTGACGTGTATTTTACCTGACTTGAGCTGTAGTTACCCTATGGTGGATAAGGAAGAGCAAAGCGCTCATCGCTCCGGGATTCAAGACGGGGGATTAGATGGAGCGAGAGACGTGGGATATGCACAACCATTAGCATTGATATGCATTGTGACATACTACCTAAGTTGCGGACCACCTACAAGGGAGAGGAACCGATCCGGGTAGAGCTAGGCGCTCGAAGCTCCTGGATTCAAGAAAGATAAATGGAAAGAGAGACGGTGAGATATGCATTAGAATGCCTTTCATCATCACGTGACTTCCGATATTGGCGCTAATTCACACGGAATAAGGCACTTATGACAGCATCTTCAATCTGTTGCTGTTTCTCCCCTGTCACTTGAGATATCCTCTCTAAAACCATAACGAAGACATGAGAAAACAGTCAAGGGCTATAAATAAGCTTTCTATTAGAGACCCCTCGAGTAGGAGGTCAGAAATAGCTCACAGAGCAACAAATATACGAAAGGATGTCCAGAATTTGGCCGATTCCGGCCCATATCTGATCTCAAAAGGGGTGTGAATCCAAATGCCAGCAAGTCAGACTAGAGAAAACATAGTGTTCTCGGGCACTTGCAGAGGCAGACGAAAGAAGGAATTTGATGGGCTGAAGTCAGTCCCAATTTAGTCAGAGCAACTCTTTCTCTCTGACTGCAAGATCAGAAGAAGAAGAAGCATTGCATCCGACACGTCCGGCGTTCCCCTGATTAGCAAAGCAATTTCGAGATTGGCGAGAGAGCACAAGATGCTAGAGAAAGATGTCTTCTTGGACATTTACGTCATAATGGTATATCTTTCACCATCTAAGTATACGTTTAGAACTTTTTTAATGTAAAGAAAAATAAGACGGAGAAATTTCATAAATATCTATAAATAACGTCCGTATATCTTTCATCACCTAAGTATAAGCGCTGAGAGAAGGTGTTATCAATCATGTTACGACTTGACTGAAACAAATCTTAGACAAGTATTGAGTCAAGCGCACGCGTCATCTTAAGACGGTTACAGCTCGAACTAAAAGGTTGTACCACCAAAGCTATTTAAAGGAGCTGTGCCACGAACTTTTCGACTATAGACTGGAAGCGCAGTTCGATTAGGTTACTCGATTGAAGCATTTTTAGCGTTTGTCTCTGATTTTATAGAGAGTCTGAAAGTCTTTCGCTTGGTGACAGACGTGGGTCTCTCTGTGTCTGCACCTCTTCAAATACATGGTCTCTCACCTCTTCCTCATTTCTTCCCTGCCGCCCCTTCCCCCACGTCTCCGTCCATTGTGACAGACGTGAGGGAAGGGGTTGGGGAAGGAGGGAGGAAGAGGTGAGAGATAATGTATTTGAAGAGGTGCAGACACAGAGAGACCCACGTCTGTCACCAAGCGAAAGACTTTCAGACTCTCTATAAAATCAGAGACAAACGCTAAAAAATGTGGGACCTTCGCAGATCGTCTTCAATTCAGCAACCAACGCGAACTGCACTTCCAGTCTATAGTCGAAAAGTTCGTGGCACAGCTCCTTTAAGGCCATACTGCTGGAACAATTGCGCCATTATTGTGACATAGGCCTTTTCTACCATGAGAAGAAGCTATTTTTGGAGCGAACAAAAGACTGAAAGCGGCTTGGAAAGACGGGAAGAGTGCCCCCTAATTTGGGCGCTGAAATCTCGCGAATCTCTCCGATTGACTTACGCGGGGAACTCGGGGATTGAAGAGTTGAACGGAGGAATGTCGGCCACGTACTTGAAGTAGAAGCCCTTCACCTGTAATTGAAAGTCTTTTAGTACGGGAATGAGAGCAAGTCGTCCCTAGACAGACTCATAATCACAAAGATAAGAAACGGACAAAATGTTATCTACATTGAAAGGCTACAATCTCAGTTTATTTATGCGCCGACAGAGGTTCTTCAATCTGGACCATTGGAACGTATTTGCATTTTGTCTGTCTGTGCTTTTGGTCAGAGACAACCGCAGGCCAATGCGACAAGCTAATGCGAGCTGAGAGGTAAAGACTCAAATTCTTATACAAAGTCGATTCTTTACATAGCACCGCGAAACACCTATTGACACCTAGACATCAAAACTACAAATGGAAGCATAACAGCAAGCCAATCAAGAAACCACCGGCTGTACGCGGAATGTCGCAAACCACATTGTTCACAAATACCCAGAAATAGGAAAAGCATCGTCAATGCTCATTTCCTCTCTATTCACGCGCGACTCAATGCCAAAGTGGCTGAATACGAAAATCTTTTCCAGGACTGCTCATGTCAATTTTTATTAAGGTGTGGCGATTAGGGTTTCTAATTCGGGAGTATAGTGCGTTCGTCTGTTGTCTGATTCGCGAGGAGCTGTTGTCTATTGCATGAATGAGACAACAGTTCCTAGTGAATCAAGCAACAGACGAATGCACTCTACTCCCGAATTATAAACCCTAGTGGCGATCTTGTGATACGCGAAATATTGAAGAATTTGTATTTGCTATTCACAGATGACGGTATCAAAGAGCTTGAAGAGGATGGAATTCGGACATCCTTCAATGTACCAGACGTTTGGATGAGAGGACAGCACTTCCGGGACTTCCTAGAGACCCTCGATCGCCCTTTAGCGTATGAATTATTCGTCACATAAATTATGCAGTGGGTAGACGTTATGGTTGGCAGAATGATTATGTTTCAATGTTACCATATGCATATTTGGAGATATACCTTCTATGAAGCATAACCGACTAATTAATCATTCTGGCAACTAACTATAGAGAGCAGCGAGAAGAAAGGCAGATAATGGTAGTGATCGCTTTACGGAACATTACTGACAGCCGTTCATTTCTAGCTGTTTAACGTCAGTCCAAGGGATCGTCTCTCATTTCGAGACAATGGACTTGAAGTGAGTCATGACTGTTTTCCTACGCAGTTGAAAGAAGCGTTTAGCAAATTACGGCAGACCTAATTTGTATTCATAGAGTGGAAGAGTCTAGCGGGTGTGAAATTCCACAAATGGCGCAATTTCCCCACGCGCTCGTATTTTCTGCACTGTAGTCTCCAAGGAATTAGAAGGACAGCTGGGATGAGCAAAGTGACACGCGCGTCAATTGCTGGCTGATGACTGACATGTCATGGACACTTGAGCCAAAATGGTGAAATGGACGCAGGCGCGATTATGGCGCAAGGGTCATTGTCGCTGTTGTCGTTCATCCTCCACTGCTGTTTGGCTTCGTAGTACGGTTGGCAAGAGTACTTCATGGGTTATGTTTCACAGAGGGCATATCTTCGAATATATAGCAGCCTTGAAACATAACTCATAGAGTAGTCAAACTGCCAACCATACTGCGTAGTAGGCGTTCGGTGACTAATTCACACGACATTTACCAAAGAGCGAAGCTTCTCAAGTATCCTCCCGCACGGGAATCCTCTAATGCGAAAGACTTATGGTGTTTACACGAGATCGGCGGTTCCGAAAAATTTGCCGTAATCTCTAATCGCCCAAATGTCATCGTGTGGCTTCGGCAATTTGGATGACTCAACGCAGTTGTCAGTACGGTTCCTGGCCATTTTGGCTTAGACAAATGGGAAAAATGACCAACCTTGAAGTAGAGGTTCATGTACTCGGGCGTAGTGCACTTCTTCAACTTTGCATGGTCTGCAATTCAGTTTTTTTTCATAAAACATTATTGACAATGTAAGGTTCGTAAATGTCATAGCATTTTCGATTTAGGGCCATGATTGCAATAAAATGTCAAAAAAGCGCAGAAAGACGGGGTTTGGCGGATGCGACACTGTGGTAGTTCCGGCCCTGCGAGCCTTCTGCATGCTAATGCGCTCGTGAAATATTCAACGACTGAGAAGCGGCTTCATTCTGCTATGACGATCCTCTCCAACCAGGAAGAAAAACACGGGAAAATGATGGTGTCGGCAATTTTCATAGCAACGCTTATTATTAAAAAGGTGAAAATATGTAAATTTGCTAATTAAAATAAAAAAAAGAATATGAATTACCATCGAGTGCCAGCTTCAGATCCGTCTTATACATCATCCAAAGAGTGGAGGCGGATAGTTTGCCCACGTCAAGCTCCTGAAAAATTAATTGTTTTCTGCTATTCAGAGTCAGTTTCAGCTCAGACACAAAAGTGACATAGAATCTGTCGGTCAAAAATGTATGGAGCATACTGGGTACAACAGTTTGGTTTTAACAGGTCTGTTGGACTGCATAATAAGGGGGAATTGCAGTGTTGGCAGAGTGAAACCCAAAGTGCATTTCTCTATCGCGCGGTCGTCTCTTGGCGCGCACAGTGTCGACCGACTGAACGCAGAGATACGGAATGCTCTTTGGGATTCCGTCTGCGAAGAAAAGGACATTGATCGTATACCTGCGGGAACTGGTTTAGCACCAGTGTGTAGATCTGTTTGTCGTCCTCGATCACACGCATCATGTAGTCGAGGAAGTCGAACCAGAACCTGGAAAATTAGGAGTATTTAATGAATTTTTTAAAATAGATAACAGATACGATAGCCCTATTTGCTGTAAAGTTTCATTCATGTAATGTTTAAATATTAAAAATAAATATTTAAAAAGCAATGCTCACTTGACAGAGTCCGCCGTTGGGCCTCCCGAGTCGCAGCACGACTCGAACATGAGCTGGTATGTGGCCTGAATGTGTTAATTTACGGAGATGAGCAGAGCCCAGAGATGATCAAATCTCAAATGCAACGGATACGGATACGTAAGGCAAAGCATTACGAGTAGATGAAGACTATAGAGCATTACGGATCCGACAAAAAGTGTTGGCGGAATGAATCTCAAAGAGCATTCGCTCACTCTGTAATCTATATCGCGCTGGCGTGTCTATGTGTAAGAGACTATTGAGGGAATGAGAGCGCATAGAGATAGATTGTACTTTGGGATTGATTCTGCCATAACTAATAAAATGTACTTACCTCCATGCAAGCTTTCGCGCACTCTTGCACCACAACCGAGGCTCGTGGGGGCGAGGCGAGTTCCAGCACCTAAACATTCGTGTTTAGTCACCAGTAACTTATTTAAACCATCGGTCTTCATCCATCATCATTCGAGCCGCCATTAGTAGGCCTTGTGAGTACGTTTGCTTACGTTTCACGAAAGAATTCACTTGCGCGACATAGAATCAAGTGAAACATAACCGAATTCGCATACAGACTGCCAACCCCTAGTCGTTCAATACGCGCAGTAACTTCTACGATCGCTAGAATCGATTTGGAAGAATAAGATGGAAATAGCGACGATCAGCTCATTTTTGAGCGAAACGAAATTTTAAATGCCAGTTCAGAAATGATTCAGAACGGCGCCGTTCCTGTTCTGATTCATGAGGGATTGAGTCAGCTAATTGAATAATTGGTTTCGTCATCATGCACTTTCTTGTTTGTCTGCCGTCGATTTGGAACTGTCACTAGGTATGGGGAAATCGAAATTTTTAAATATAGAGAGACTAAGGACAGATCATCGAAGATCATTTACCTTCATCCGAAAGAAAGTAATGGAAGTGAGGAGATCTACAGTGGATTTCAGATCCTGCAGTTTCGCCGGAGACGAGGTGGGAAAGTACTTCTGAAAGTGCGAATTAATACGTCGTTTTCGGACAATGGAACCGGTGCTTGAAATTTGTGGGAAGACTACCTTTCCTAGATCACAATTCAGGACAGAATCGATTTCTATAGCCTATAGATTATAGGATGTATGCTCCGAAACACTTGATTAGCCAGCCGGGATCACGATCGGGAGAACGTTGGATGAACTTACAAACATTGCCCCAAAAAAGTTCGGATAGCTAGCACTTCTCGAGCGATTTTCTTGTTCACGGCACTCAAATCAAACGATAATATGATAAAATGACTCACCCGATACATGGACAGGTCTATCCTCAACGAGTTGTGAAGTTGGTCGAGCAGTTTCACAAAGCGGTCCTGAAACATAGAAATTAACACAGAAGTTTCTTAAATCTGAGTTTATTTGATAACATGTTATTCATATTCAAAAATATTTGTGTTTCAAGACAATCTTTTCCTTTCAGCGATTAATCTTTGAGGATTGGTTTCTTTGTGGCTGTTCGTACAACAAATGAAATAATCTTTACAGTATTAGTCGACTATTTTAGCTAGCGAACCCAATTTCTTGTGATTGGAGGATTCCTTCTTACAAGTAAGGACGGATAGATAGTGCCCATTTATTTACCTTGCCAAAGTTCGAGGCGCTAAACCGATCACTGGCCGAGACTGCTGATGTGGCCGTAGTGTGGGCGTAGTACGCGTTGATGTTTGCCAGGAGCGTCGAAAGGACAGCGGGCACCGAAGGGCACATGTACTTTGTGCACAGACAAGCAAAGTGCGTCATGGCCTGGAAGAACAATTAGTTTTAGTGCTCTTAACACCTGTTCACTTTGGTAATGAAGTTACCATCTTAAGACTGGAAATGCGCATAAACGAGCTTGTACGGGATGATAAACATACCTGGTAGATGTTCTCAATTCCATATCGCATCGTGAATTCGCGCACGATCTCCTGGCCGATGTCGTCGAAGTAGATCTGAAGAAACCAAATGTAAACAATTTTTAGGCTTTTGTTGGCTGCTATCGTGGTCAAATCAATAGATAATTGGATGAAATAATAGTGAATTCTTGTCAAAATTTCACAGGAATTGTGATCTGACCTGCCAGCTATCCTCGCCCTTCGCTTCAGGAAGGCGCACTTCGTCGTTGTCCGTGCAATGATACTGGAAAAACACATTTGTATATTCTTCCACTTTTCAAACTGCCCAAACCCCATTTCAAGATCAACGCAGTTATACTGCAAAAATAGGAGTTTTATGCAAGTGAAAGACTCGAGCGTGATGGACACTTGCGCCATAGTGGTGAAATGGGCAGGTGCGCCATCATTCTCACGACGCAAGCGTGCGCAATGCGCATAACGACGCAACTTGATTATGAATTTTGAACTATTTTGTAATTAAATAAATGCTACTAAGTCTTTGGCTGACACTCACCGAGAAGAGGTGTTCATGTAGACAAGTGTATTGCACGTGGTAGGGTGCCACCGTAAAATATTATTTTAATTATGATTAATAATAGTTAAATAATCTCACCTTCTCCTCTCCCTTGATCTCCACGGAGATGTGTAACCGGATGGCACCGGACACGGCAGACTTGTCTGTTCGCTTCTCTGAAACGAAGCATCATTAAATTCAACCCTTTGTCGCGTCTGATTATATCTCATTTTTATTTTTCTTCCACTCCGTATCAAGCTACGAATACAACACATTTACAGCAACTAAATATGAAGGAATGTTGAAACATCCCTTTCTCTTTTCTCAGAACTCCAATTTTTAATATTTAGCCCATAAAATGTCGATCCTCAGAAAAAATACGGATAAACCGACTGACCGAGGTTGTAATGTTAAAATGAATGTAATTTGAGACGATTAAGGTGAATTCTGTATGTGCTACTTAAAATGCGAGGCTAGGTGTTTCAACCCTGACTCTAGACAATGTAAGAAACACTGACCGAGGTTGTACCACACGTCCATTTCTCCGCTGAGCGTCCGCACTTCGATCACTGTCTGGCCGAGGAAATCATCGGATTCTCTGAACAAATACTTTTAAATATGATCATTTGCCCCATGACGCCGACATAGCGAGATACTCCATCAACACAGGGCCTAAAAAGTATATTTCATCATCAAAGGTCCACGTCCTTGACTGAACTTGATTCCTCCGAGCTGCTAGTAACCATTCAGTGTATCCAGCTCGCACCAATTAATGGACTGTTCGTCAAGGAATGACTTATCTTGAAGGAGGGGAATAATGGGTGCCCCCGGCCACTACTACCAAACTACATTTACTTCCTGGATGGCAAAGAGTCGAAAATGACCTCGTCAACTTCTGCCGCAGCTTCGACTTGAGATCGTTGTCCTCGTCCCACACGCGCACCTTTATTCGGTCCGTCGAATTGTGACACTCGCTGAAATACGACTGTTCTTATACCCCAATTATCGATTAATTATATCGATTGGTTTCCCAGCCTTTCGTTGACTCAGGGAAAAGGCCTATTCTAACTGTAATGTCCTCTGTGAAATGCAATTTCTATACCTAGTACAATACGTTGTCTGTTGAAACTTCATCGAGTTGATGGAATTTCAAGTGTAATTAATATGCCAATTGAAACCTATGCATCAGTATTCGTAGCAGCGAAATGTCGCTACAACTGCCCATTTCAACAACTATACGAAATAAGTACCGCACATCTAATTGGGAACACTAACGCGTTGAGACACAATGTTATTTTGGAGAAATCAAATAAAACCAGGAGAGTTCACTTACAAGAAGAACTTCTCGCTCCACACGGGGTTCAGGTCTTGGTGGATGGTACGCGTGCGCCGCTTCACTTTCCCCACCTGGAATATGACACATTAAGGTATTGTATTCCAGAAAGAATTACCATTTACAGTGAAGTATTAATACAGGGGTTCTAAATCGGTTAATTTGCCGACATTCTTTTCCGCCGCGCTGTTATCTCTTCCCTTGATAGACAACCGCTCAGAGGAGAAGAATGACAACAACTTTACCGAGTTACAACCTCTGGATAATACTCAGTTTGCAACACTCGAGTTAATACCGTACCTGTGCTGTAACATACGGGTCACTCTTGCCAGTCTTGTCCTTTGCAATCAAGCCTTGTGCGCAGATGACTGAAATTGATAAATTATCATTTAAAACGATTCTCTGCTCTTTGAGCTTCTGCCACAAACTGATGAGTTTGAACGCAATAATGCAATTATTGCGTTCGCTACGTCCTTCTGTTGTGTAGCAGAAAGGGTAATTACCAATAACTACAATGTAATAGTTTTCCACCGTGTATTTTGGCATAACAACTATGAGGTCATGCAAAGAGCCCACTAGAAAAGCTATCCAAAGCTGGAGAACACCATGGACATTTGCACCGTAATGGTGAAATGGGCAGAAGTGCCATTGCCTACCTCCCCATTTCAGCGCAAGCGTTCATTTCACCACTTTGGCGTAAGCAAATCACTGACGCAAGCATTTCATCCCAAAACGTAGTCTCACCAGTGAGCGTGATCTTGGCGCTCCACTTGCTGCTCCCCTCCAGAATGGCTGCCTTCGCCTGCTTCAGTGAGTCTGTTTGCGTGCGCTCATCGATTCCGAAGACAATTCTGAAAGGATTCGGGGGTATTTTGAGCGTTGTCACCACCTTATTTTTTCGTGAAAGCTTCAAAAACGATATGTTTCACACCTTTTTCATGAATTTATAAGTATCTTATGGTTCAAAAGTATCGATTGATGACGTCATGGTTGTCAAACACATACAAACACACACCTGATGGTCTCGAAGGTCTCTGCATTCTTGGCCTCCTGCACCTTCATCTTGTCGCGCATGTTCTGGATGAGCGTCTGCGCACGGTCTCCCTCACCATGCTTGGAACTCTTCTCCGCGGCTCCTGAACGTGAAGGTTCACTCTTGGGTTTGGGACCCAATTTAGATTTCTTTTGCTTTTGATGCTCCAATTTACATTATTTATGATTCGGCAATCATTCTTATAATACGTTCTTCGTGTTATTTCAGCCATCCCTGAAATAACACGAAGAACGTATTATAATTTTTCTTGTTTCATTTTAGAGTTTTCTTATGTTTCAACACCGAATTGAAACTACGTTTTATTGCTTTATCTTTACTGAACTGCGCGGTCTGGTTTTACTATAATATTATCAGCGCAATAATTTCTAATTCACTTGGCTTCTGACTCTTGAAGTTTAGTCCAGTAGCCTCTTCGTGTCTCTTCACTAGGGGCCGCATTATGGAACGATTTATGGAATCCCGTAATGCTTCATAATGCGATCCATGCTCTTCACATTCCCAAAGGATGCATTTCGGTCATGCAGTCTATTCATCTTTCGCGGCAAGTTAAGTCAAGTCGCCTTTTTGCTCCCCGGGCTACTCAGAACTCCCCACTTTTTTTCATTTCTGACCCCGTTTGCATGTCATGTGGGAGAACAAAACGGGGGATGAAGAATAGCCCCCATGGGGGTGGACGAATGTCAGCTATATTTGAATGCGGCGCTTGTTTGTCATTTCAGCCCAAAGCACTTTGTCATCGTTTCGAACACTTTGACGCCACTCGGAAATACATGAGAGACATGGACATTTGCGCCATAATGGTGAAATTGGCAGAAGTACCATCAGTTAGCGGCTTGATTGTCCATTCATGACATATTCCAATGCTAATGTTCATGTCATTATTGTTTTCCACCACTCGAGAGAGGCACACATTACCATTTGCCACACCACGGTTTGTGTACAGCAGGAACATTAATGAATTGACACATCTAGCAGCTGGTTTTGCCCTTCTAATCATGACTGCGCAAGACTTGTGATTATTTTTAAATGGTAGATTATTTCATGTTGTATAATATCAAAGCAAAGAGAAACTCAATGGACATTTCATCGGTTTAATCTGCACTGAAACGTAGTTGAAAATGCGCAACATGAGATATTCGCTTTTTCGTATTTGTTTAGAGATCTTCCCAACACTTCACCATAACCATTACATCGAAAATGTCCTGCTATACCCACTGTATCCTTAGTCTCTAAAAAGTAAACACGATGTGTGACTACTCCCAGCATGCGTAGGCCGAGTCGAACGGAGAAATGCTGCATTATTCATTCCATAAAGGGAACCCAAACACAACTCATCCTACGCAAACCACGAGAGGAAACCGCCCAGGAGAACACAAAAAACAGCAAACAATCATGCAAACCATAGCATAGAGTGTGAAATTTCCGGTGGCGAGCAAGGGCGAATCGCTTTAGAACAAGCTCATATTATTGCTGTTTCCCACAACTTCCTGTGTCTACTAGGTATTAGATTTTGTATGCGAGATAAGTTGTGTTTCATGGAATCTATATAGCTTTGATATCTCGGGTCAGTAAAATGTATCCCGATTTCGAATATAAATTGCAACCGTACTTGGTATCGACCTTTGGAAGGCATTTGCGTTTTATCTGTCCTTAATCTTGTGCGAACGGAAATGCCTTCCCTGATATACTGTTCAAAACATCCTTGTAAAAAATAGCCTGGAAAATCGCTGTAATTTGAGATGCGGGGGGGGGGGGGGGGAGATGCGATGACTACCGAAGGGGCGTTTGAAGAGCAAAGCGAGC
>JACMIF010000267.1:0-27483 GCA_014805445.1 Diplogasteroides magnus | reverse complement strand
CCCCACACCACCCCCCACCCCCGCCCCCTCCCCCCCCCCCCACCCCCCCCCCACACCCACCCCCCCCCCGCCCCCCCCCCCCACCGCCTGTCATGCGAAGACTTCCGAAGGCTCCTTTGAAGATCAAAGCGAGCACAACAACAAGGAAGGAAGCATGAACTCGCGTGAAAGTCATATCGGTAGTCCAAAAAGACCAAAGGGATCAAAAAAAATCTGCCAATTTCACCATTATCTTAGGGATCAAAAATGGAAAATCGAAATATTCCATCGATACTCACTCTGCAGACAGTCAGCGCAGATGAGATCCTTGCACTTCTCGTGAACTTTCACGTTGCACTCGGAGCAGCGAAGTCCTGAAATTAGATATTTCAAATATCGATTTTTCAAGCATTTGCCAATATTGGCATTCGAGAATGCAGCTATTCTGCAGAAAAATGGCGAGAATCGTAAAATTCCATTATTTTGCCATAAATCACTTCAAAGATGCCATTTTGGCACTGTATAATTTTGGCAAAACACAAACCTTGCCGTGCCAGTCCCCACAGAAGTCCCTCGCACTCGTAGCACCACGTGGGCGTTTGGAAATTGGTGGTCTGGAAGTTGTGCGGAGTCGTCTCGGAGATGGGATAGAGGACGGCCTGGAGCGTCTTGCGGTAGACGTGCATCTTCTGTAATGGAACAATGTGCACTAATTGCATGCATGACTGCTAGAGTTCCCTTATCAATCGTACTTTTCATTTTTCTCGTCATTCTGCATTGGTGAGCTGTTGTCTATGATGAATTGAGAGACGACTGCTCCCCAATGCGGAATGACGACAAGGATGAAAAGTTCGATTGATAAGGGAACTCTGATGACTGCACTGACTGAGGAAATGACACTGGGGGTTTTAAAACGGAAATTTGTAGTCATTCTTCTCCGCAGAGCTGTTGTCTCACTTCAATATAAGATAACCGCGCGTCGGAAATGAATGACGATTTTACCGTTTTTGAACCCCTGAATGACACCTGTCCAGCGGCCAACTTCTCTCTATTTGGATGATGTTCCCTAGTTTTTTTTTAAATATGAGGTTGCAATAACAGTTCAACACGAATTCCTCCGAAAAATTCGCCTCCAATATCTAGAGCCAATGCAACTTACATTATTCTCTCTGAGCACATCTAATTACTTTTTCCTGACAAATATCGATCGAATTTTTTGACGGCAAATGTTATAAACTCTCCAAATTAGAATCAAGCAATGATTAAGAAATGCGAGCTACTGAAAAATAGAACAACTCACGTCAGGCCTAATCCGCATCATCATGTTGTTCCAAAAACTGGCCTTTTTTGTCATTGACGTTTGCCCAAAATCACCTGGTGACTAGCGTGAGAAAAACACCACGGAACACGCCTTTATTCATTGATCTTTTTGACAGTTGGAATTGCACCCCTGACATTCATGATCTGGCTAATATTTTCTGGATAGCGTGATGATGCACCATAATCATGTCAACCCAGAATTAGGATGTCAAGTCGTCAACGAGGATTCCTCCCTTGGGGGGAAGTAGAGACCGCGAAACGGATACAATATTGACAGCCGGTCATTTCGAGCTGTCTAACTTCATTCCGAGCGGTCGTCTCTGCGAAGTGAGAGACAACCGCTAGGAATGAAGTTGGACAGCTGGAATTGGCCGGCTGTCAATGTTGTATCCTTTTCGGGGTCTCTAAGGGGAAGGTCCCTATTATGCTTGGAAGAATGATTTCTCTATCGATTATGCTTCACAGTAGGTACATATTCAAATGTATATTGAAACTTCTGCCATAGAAGGCTGAATGGCAACAACGTCATGCCTATTTGCGCCGTTATGGTGAAATGGACACCTGACGGGATAGCGCCTCTGTTCATTTCACCATTAATGCGCAAACGTCCATAGCACAGTTGTCGTTCACCCCGTTTAAATTCCCGAATCAGATCCCCACCCTAATAGTGCATCTTTCCAGACATTAGCTTCTCGAATTCCTTTCTACGGTTACTTTCAGCGCCTCTGCTTTCATGAGCCGGAGTATATTGTCAGTGCCGCGTAATGGGTAATCTGATACATCGCACGGGAGACTAGGATAAACCGTCGTCCCCAACTCTCGCGAGAAAATGCGCTATGGAAGGTGGTGACAGCGCGGTGAAATTGATGCTCATTTCATTACGAAAATGTGTATCTCGCAGCTCTTCTTCATCCAGAAACGATGAGGGTTTATAAAACGATAGTAAAGTGCGTTTCTAATCAGTATAATCTCCGCGGTTCGGTTATCTCTACGAGCGATAGAAAACCGTTCCAAGTGGATTAAACGAAAGAGAAATTCCACTTTACTACTGTTTTAGAACTCTAGGAAATGACGGCCCAGAAAGCGAAAATGCGTACAAACTGGCGCCTTACCAATTCGTCATCAGCAAAAGTTGTTTTGGCCGCATTCGCCAATCCTGCCTGTGCCCGCTTCGTGGCCATGGTCTGAAAAGTCACGAATAATCAATATTTTTGACTCCCTAACTCCTGGCAAGTTGCCAAGATTCAGGCTATTTGTAAAAACGCAAGCAATTAGCATTGGATAGGGCCACTCAAAAGGTGTGTTTTGGGGCATTTTGGGTACGGACCTCTAATAAGCCCGGACATGCTTGGGTGGAAACTGGTTTTTTTCTTCACAAAGGGGAGAAAATGGCACTTGGAATGAATGAAATCCAACCACAATCACAGAGATTAGCACCGTAATAAGGAAATGTTGCAAACAAAGCTTGGGTAGTAGTCAAACAAATATGTCAGACCAAAAGACGTCGGGTTTGGTCAAATAAAACTGGGTTTGGGGTATTAAAAGCAACTGATGTGTTAGCAAGCTAAGCGGACTCATTCTCGATCAAATCAGGATTGATCATGCGCTTGCGCCAAAACGCTCAAACTTTCCGTGACTCGGAAGTCACTCGGGATCGAAACATACCTTGAGAACCTGAAATAGAGCAGGATTGAGAACGTAAATTTGTATTTATGTTTCATATCGGTCATTTTCTACAGCATTCTAGGTATCATCGTTATTCCAAAACCAATGTTTTGGTCTTTTTGAAGATATGAAGTAGAAATTTGGCCAACAAATATTTGGGACCAAAATATTTGGATTTGGCCAAATAATTGGGTTTGTGTACATGAAATAGCGACTGACCAGCTCCGACACGAGTGGAATGCTCGTCTTCGTCCTCGCAACGTTCATGTTCGGCATGGCATCGATGCTCTTGTAGAAGGCATTGATGGCGGAAGAGTTCTCCCCGTCCAGAATGGAGGACTACAAAGAATAAATATTAGATTTTCAACACCGTTTTCTGCTTTTCACCCCCTTTTCAGCTATGTTTACCTTAAAATAACAATAAAAATTTTAAACATTTTAAAAATGATCGGTCACGATTTATTTTTTTTGATTTTCGTGTTTTCCTGTCACTCGCCCTTGAATGTAGAGGGCTTGATGAGCCAAGACCGAGCAGCGTTCTTCTTCTGTCATAGACATCCAAAAGATGCACCTGCAATTCCATTTAGCAGTCTGTCAAACACATTTCAGATGGAACAAAATATTCCGATTTATGCAACAGGTTATCATCCAGGCGGAACAAAAAATATATTAATAAATTTGCCCACTTTCTTCTTCGCCACTCCATTCATGTAGTGATGCGGGCCGTTAACAGTCAGCTGAAAGTGCTACTTCGGTTATTTCACAGTTCGTGGTCGAGCGATCCAGGCGGACTGTAAAAATGACTGACACTGCTCTTGGGCGATGGGGACTTTCTTCCATTGATTGTCGGCTGTCCATTAATCAGTCCTCCTGTCCCTCCGTTCTCGAGCGAGTGGTCTTTTTTCTTCTTTTTCTCCCGCGTACCACGCGAACTGTGCAGCGAGGAGCTCCTCTGCCGACCGAACACCTAGAATACCCGCGCTTACTTCAGTTATCCGAAGACCGTCATCATCGACACCAAAGCGGACTGAACTATTGCGAAAATGTAGCCGTCCAATCTCGGCATGAACTATTTTTGCTTCAAAATTCCGTAACTAATCTCCGAGATGTTCCAGAATTATGGACTACACATCGGATAATGAACTGCGGATGCCTATAAGCTCCTGGCTATTTTTCCGAAATTCTCCTAGATCCGAAATGCACTACCGTATATGCTGGAAAAGTTCGGAGCTGGACACCAGGGAGCAACCCCTTCTAGATAATCGACTGACCGGTGAAAGACAGCAACTTTCAAGGACATTTGCGACATAATGGCGCAATGAACAGATGCACCATCATTCTCGGCATTCTGTCCATTTCATCATTATGGCGCAAATGTCTTTGTCTGACCACTATTCCTCTTGAAACCTCCAGAATACAGTAAGATCACTGTAACTGACCACCAATCCATTCTCCCTTCTCTCCTCCTCCTCCTCATTTCCGTTGTGATCACAGAAGTGGAGGTTGGGAAGTGATCGTGTCCGCCTCTTCTTGCCTCTCCGTCGTCTTTTTCTGCGTGGAGCGGCAGACCGGGCACGACGGACCTGTTTTTACACAAGTAATCTATCAGTAAACCCAGTAAATCCTGCGATTGGTAGATCAACGACCAGGTTCTTTGGGTATTTGTGGCATTATTCATTCAGTAAATCGTATGTGTTTCTTAATCTTAGGTTTCGATCACAGCAGAGAATTGCTATTCGGGATTACTATGAAGAAACTAAAAACGTCTTTTTTTGGTTTCAGCAGTGACTACGATTTCAGGATCGCTGTGCGGCCCTGGTAAACCTAGGCAAATAATCTATGAATTCTCGTAATCCCGCATTCGAAGTTGTTGCTGCGGCTTTTTTCCGGGAACGTCAGAGGAAAATAACGAGAGCACCCACAGGCAATATTATTGCTACCACTAGGAGGTCAGAGAAAAATTCATCTGGCCTAGTGAACAGGTGGTTTCATTACATCCGTGTAAAAGGTACCAACTAGTACGTTAATGTAGAAAACTCAAAGTAGACGAACCTTCTTGAATGACTTTGAGAAGGCTAGGAGTGCCTTGGCTCGCTCCGCGGCGTCCCTGTTCCTAATCATCGTGATGGGCTAACCAGGATGGTGTGCGATGGAGGCGAGCGGGCGACCGCCTCCCCAGCGATCGCTCCGTGTCACAAGCCATGGCAGGGGGAGGGACGCATCGTTCTGAAACGGCGTTCTATTCTCAAACCCGGCTCGTGTGCGCAGTTCGAAATAAGAAAACGAGATCGACAACGCGATAGCAACACATGTAAAAGAAAGATGTTTGTGGTTTTCTAAACGTTTTCAATCGGTCCGCGGAGATTAACAACGCGGGAACACACATACAATGGATGAAAAGAGGGGTGATAACTCTGAATTCCGGCGAATCTCGTAACTGTGAACAGAGTAAGATTATAACTGAGAGTGAGGTGAGTGAGTATATGGGCTAAAATTTTTGAAATATATTTTTCCAGGTCTCGTCGTTCGAGATGAAACTTAGGAGAAGAGTTGCGAGAGGCTATATGCATTACGTGATGGATAATCTAATTTAGTGGAACATCTCGGAATAAGGACATCATGTCCAATGCAAATGGGGTGCTTATAACTCGTATAACTGCTGAATCATTAATGCGACTGAGTCGAGAGGGTAATATTTGGGTCTGTCTGCTAATAGACTGTCAGGTTCGAGTAAACAACCAGTTATATAGCGGGCACGAATAAAATTTGTCAAGTCCTATCATAGCGGAACGACAGAAATAGGAGAAGGTGGCTATTTTTGTAGCGAAATCCAGAATGTTGTCGTCATATCCCATTCTTTAACAACTGCCCCTGGAAATTTGCACTATAGCAGGAAGAAAGTGCCTTCATCATTGGTTGGCGGTCTGGGATATATTTCAAGGCTACTATATATATTTGTAGGTATAAACTCTGTGAAACATAACCCATAAAGTAGTAGTCAAACTGCCAATCTTGGAGTCGTTGTCCCTGCTAGTATGCATGTATCAGGCGAGTGAAAACGGCGCTGATTCAATCGAACGCCGTTGCGTGTTGTCAATGTTGAAGTGTGTGCGATAGCAAGCATTCATACAGCGTCAACACATAAGAGGAGAAGGGGTTGAGGGAGAGTTACGACCTGCTAAAAAGAGGAAGACCATGATATACATGACAATTTCCAGAGGCTATCCACAGGTGATAATCATTTCTTCCAAATTCATAAATACATCGTAAACATAAGCGAAGAAGAAGACGGGAATATGGAAAGCACGAATACCATAAATACCAGTATTCTATAAATATCTGTATAAGTAATTTGGGAAAAAGGAATCGCTGCCAATAAATGTTAAAATGCAGATTGTACGGGAAGTGAAGGGCAGCTTCTAGCAGGGAATAAGGGTATAGGTAGGGTTGAGGGAGCAAGAGACTGGCGGTAAGTGGGTAGACAGAAGAGTTATGACGGCAACGAGACGCATTTTGTACAGGGATCGATGGCGGGGAGAGAATGAGAGACGACAACATTTAGCGGGCTTCTAATTGCTGTACGCCACACCATGTGAGCTTTTGATCTAAGTATGCCTTCCAATTTTTGTTTTCACATCCAGGTAAATAAAACGCTCTTAGCTGAGATTGGGGAGAAGAGCAAGTGGCAGAACCGAACTGTGCAGGTTTACGCAACAGCAAATTAATTGGAAATAGTGGTCCATTAAATGGATAGAGGAATTTCTACAAACGGATGTATTCATTATTAAATGTCACGATCAGTTTCAGGAAACTGAATTGACATCGGTTGAACTCTAAAACGAGAAAGAAGCAGAAATGAAAATGGAGAAGGAAATTATTATTCAGAGGCTAGCAGAATTCAGTCTTTGTTCCATGACTCATGGGCTCGAATTTCGCACATAGTCTATTATGCGCAAATATTGCCTGATGGTTACGGATACGGCACGTTTGAGAAGTTCGGAAAAACTAGCATTCTCATGGTTGAAATGTGTTTCATCAATGACATAGAGGTCAGTATTAGAGACCTCGAAACGCATATTTCTAACCTCTCCATTCTCGACCGAGCCGAGTGTCTATGAGGTTGAAAGACGACCGCTCGAACTAGAACAGGGAGATTAGAAATATGCGTTTCGAGGTCTCTAGTCAGTATTGTTGCGTTTTTGATTGGGAGAAGTGCATTCCTCCCCTCTCATTCTCCTCGAACCTGCTGTCTACTTCTATAAGAGACAACCGCTTCTCGGAGAACGAGACACAATGAATACACTTCTCCCAATCAAAAACGCAACACTGGAGGCCAATGAGAGGGTAAGTCTCCGTTGCAGAATGTATTTTTGTGCGAATACTTGGACTAAAATGTCCCTACAAAATTTGCAGAGAGCAATTGTAGGAGGTCTTTACTGACTGAGATCTTCTAAAAGGTCGTCGGGCCAGGAATGACTCTAAAGACAAAGCACTTAATTTATACATACGAGCATAAGAGCTCTTAATTTAATAATTCACGAGTTAGTCTGAACGCCTATGCACGTCAAAAATTGTTTACCGCTAGCACAGAGCAATTGCATGATACACGTATACCCGGGATTGGCTCCTCGGGATCGTTCAGAGGGTGAAGACCCTAAACTACAATGAGCAGGGCTTCACAAACGGTTTTTCGGTCCCAATCGGGTCTGAGAAACAGAGTGCCAGTTTGTATGCGAGATTGGTTATGTTTCATGAATATTTCCAGATGTGGGGATCAGGTGAAACATGTCCGAGTTCGCATACAAACTGCTAACTCTTACTCTGTCCTCTATCAGTGAATAATGGCTGCAATGGGCCCTGAGGGACTCCCCTGTGGAGAACGGATGAGAACAGGAAACGGCGTATGCATTGCTGTTTGTAATGGGTTCACCTTCGTTGGGAATGACTCCCCTACAATCATCATACATCTCTCCCCGTTCTATTCTGACTCGATAGTACCTATTTCGTTTGGCCTGAGAGGACAGCCCGGAATAGGAATGAGATAGGTCGACAATGAACATATAATACGTGAAACTTATTCGTTACTTCTTACCCCTAAATATCCGTCGTTTTGAGCGGACAGGTAGTTGGACTAGGAGGATGAACGAGGGAAGAAGGTCTTTCCGGGAATGACATGGAATGTGTGTCGTGTGCACGTCTTTATGCATTTCCCCCCTCTTCGACACCCATGACTATTACTCATAGTCAGGAATGCGGCCATTCCTTAGCGGTGACTGGTCGTATGTCATGAGATGGATCTGAGCAATTGACACTCATTACTCACTTCTGAGCAGTTATTTTTGTTTTCGAGATGGGTTATGTTTCACGAAAGTTACAACCTTTGAGATGCCATATCAGTGAAACATAAACGATTCGCACATATTCAGTAGCTGAAAGCGGCCGCTAAACAGGATACCACTACCGGAAGCAGAAGTTTATAAAATATGGAGAGAGAGCGAGAGAACCAGGGCTCTTTCAAATGTCTAAACATGGAAAGCGTTGACTCAGAACGAAACGGCAGACAAACACGGGGCTTCAGAAGGGCAATTCTCGCAAAACATTGTAGTTAAGTACGAGTCCAACTCCAACCGCCCGAAAGATGACTCTCCTCTGAAGTCCGAGGGGGCTTCCATCAACTTTCGTGGGGCGGGCATAGTCCAGCGAAACACGCACATAGACAGACACTTGTGGCTGGGCCCTATCTCCTCCTCTGCCCCTTCCCCTCTTTTTCTTGGGCAAACACTGGTGGAATTGGTACTGCATCTGACACTTATGTATTTGCACTATGGAAAAGGCAATTCCCTGGCCGTCCAACAACTCATTCGCGCCCTTACAACCAATCTTATGGGCTGTCTGCTCCCTCTAGCACTGTGGCTGGCAGTTTGATTACATTTTCGTATATGTTTCAATGCTGCCATATATTTGAAGATATTATATTTTCCCCGGTCAAATCACTGAGGACCGACCGCTGAGCGCTAAGAGAGAGCAATGTCTCAAAGGGGCCAATGGTGAAAAACACAGTGAAATAGACAGACTCGGGCCGTCAGATGATGACGCAGTTGTACATTTCACCGTTATGGCCCAAATGTCCATGGCGCCGCTGTCGTGCACCGCTACTCTCCAATCACCTCTATTATGGGGGGGGGGGCAATTACTCCGATAAGGGGAATGCAAGCCAAATGGGTGAGATCAACGTGATACGACGGCTCATGACGTTTGAAACTTTTAAAAACACAAAAATTAAGGGCTTTGTGGGTTTTTCGCATGTGTTTCACCGCAGTTTAAAGCGACGTTATTTCGAATGGTTTTCGGTTCAGAATGGACATATCCAATGATATAGATTTAAAAAAAAACAATTCCAACCGAATGAAGACTAGAGAGAATAATGGAGTGCCTCTGGTTGTGACCCTCATCGAGAACCGCTCGGAGGATAATAGGGGGGTTAGAATAACACATGAACCCATACACATGAGTATCATGGACGTTTGCGCCACAATGATCAATCGGGCCTGTGAGCCGTTGTTTGTTGGCGATTTCTATACAATATATACTTATTTAAGTCGTGACATTTTAGAGCCAAAACAGTGAAAAAAACAAATTCAATTAAAGCTGCATCGATCTGGCATTCCAACGGGATCGACACTCAGACCTCATTATCCAAAGCGTTTCACAGCTGAAACGTATTCAGAAACAAGATCAGAATGCAGAGAAACGAGGAAATGGCACGTAAACGAGAAAAAGCACAGTCGTCAACCGGATGAAAGACGCGGAATATCTTAATATTTTCGGCGTTTTCTCGAACTTCTCGAATATTCACAAGTGTTCTCGACGAGAGGACGACTGACTTCACGAGAAACTTAACTGGCATCGTCAGAAAATCGTCTTCTGCGTGTGCTTTTGTGTGTAGGCCAAGGCGTCCGATAATTGCCATCGTAAGAAGGAAGGAATGTCGACGATTTTCTCGGCACAACAGATATCGTCGATGCGACCGAAAGTCACCTGCTTGGCTTCATGCCAATTTATTGCTTGGCTTTGTGCCAATTTTACTTGGCTTCGCGCTAGGACACAGAAAGGCACGTTCCATGAGGGGTGGAAAGAGAAGCGGATACATATGCCACAGTATGCAACTCTGGCTTTCGCGAACATTTCAGGACTTCCATCGTATACAATCGGAAGACACAGCGAAATTGTCTATCCATCAGTCGTGTAGCATATGTATTATGATTAGAAAGGCTTGATTATGAGGCATAACAAGATGAACGAAGCACAGTTCAAACAGTTCAGAAGCCAGGAATGATTTGGCGGTGTTGAGACCAATAAAAACGTAGGAATGATGTGCGCGAAGCTGACAAGTGATGACTTCAAGGGTTTCTAAAGTGAAGAAAAATGCTTTTCCGATTTGCCTAATCTCTGCGGAGTGATTATATGTCGAGCACAGAGACAACCACTCGAATAAGAAATACATTTTAAACCCGCTTTAGAATCCCTAAAGACTACCACTCGAGCGGGGCCAGGAATGGCTTCAAACTCGGCGGTTTTTACGCACATTCTGCATAGTAAAGAATGCATGGCTGAATGTGGACGGGGGACACTAGTCCCCCCTCTTTGGACTAACTGGGGAAGGGAAGGGAAGGGGAGAGGGAGAAGGGGAGATGGGCAAAATATCGTTAATATGCGCTGTCGTTGACAGGCTTCCTCTGCCACTGACAGTTACGTGAGTTACCAAATGGACAATTCTCGCCTGTCTAACCTCATAAGAATCCCCGTCTCTAGCATTCGTAGACTACGGCTTGGTAGCGATTGGGGAGGCTGAACTGCCCCCATCCAGTTGGTTACTGAAGCCAAATTCTTCAAGGGCAGTTGTCTCTGCTGTATTTGACTCGGAAAAGAGATATGAATGTCAATTTTCTATGATTTCTGGGAATTCATTACTATTCATGTAAACTGAACTGAAAGTCAGCCTCAATATATTGCACGTAAAACATATTAAAAATCACGACGAATGGTCAGAGAGACCAAGAAGTAACATGCAAATTAGAGAGTGCGCAGGGCGAAATTGAGGAAAGGTTCGTACTCGATATATCAGTTCGGTTTACATGTTGAATAACCGAGACGCGCCCCGGACTACGCTCGAGTACAACGTGCATGCGCTCTTGTTTCCATTATTACAAAGTAATTAATTACACAATACTCCTCAAGATTGCAAACAACGGGAGTATGGTGCAAATAGCCGCCATTAGGCATCGCCGTTGGGCGTGTGTGTACTCATTAATTATGGAAATTGTCGGGCCAGTGCCTTTTTCTCGCGCTTGTTTGAGAGAGGCGAAGAAAAGTGTAGTTGCATCGATCCACTACAGGCTTACGCATACACTGGGGGTGGCTTTTCCGCGACGGAGGCAGCGCACTTTTAATTGAGTCCCGAGTACAAACAGAAAACTACAGAGTCGTAATCCCTGGGGTTTCTAAATCGGTAGTGAAGTGCATTTTCTCATTCGTATAATTTGCGCTGAGCGGATCTCTCTATTTTCGGTAGATAACCACTCCAAATGAATTAGACGAATGAGAACCGCACTTTACTACCGATTTAGAAACCCTAGTAATGCCTCAATTATTTATACAGCCGGAAAAGAACAACTATTCGGACACATTTTCATTTCCTGAGTTGTTTCTGCTTCTTGCAACAATTTAACAGACAAAAGCGTATCCAATCAAGTGAATGGTCGAAATGGACAAAGAGCAAAGAGCGCTTATTCGTTCTGCAACTATAATGCATCCTATCCGAACTGTTATTCCTACTACGGGTATCACACTTGGATGCCACCCTGGTCTCTCTTTTTTACGTGATATTTCGTCGTTGTGGAATAAGTTTCAACTGGGAGATATATAGACTACAGCAACATTTCAGTTAGGATGCATAATACTCTTTGGTGCAAAGAACAGCTAATCTGCAGCAGAATGGCTGCAGGGATGAGTAGAAGATGAAATACACCATTACGGCGCAAGGGTCCACGGTGCGCTTGACTTTCACTGGGAGGAAAGTGCTTGGGGCTTATTCCAGCAGTCAGCAAGTATGAGGAAAGAATACGCGGGGAAGAAGAACGCCCTATGATGGAAGGGCATATAGGGGGAGATGGAAGGAGAAGTTCTCGGATATGGGATAAAGGAATAAATAGAGCCTATTCTTCCGAGAGACAACAGAGAGGGGGAGTGCGCGCGATGATGAACAGCGGAAAATGGATATTGACCCGATTATTCAAGGATTATGAAAGCGGAAATTTGGCCAGACAACACATTATTAAAGTGGCGGGAACACTGGTATACACAGGTGAAAGACACGAGCTCCGTGGACTCCAGCAGCGTAAAGATGGTGCATCGGTCCACTTCACAAATAAGGCGTTCAGCCAGAAATAGAGTCAGGAGCGTGACAAAAAGCTGGGATGAGAGGCACTTCAAGCATGCCTACAATAACAGAAGAGGCGGATATTGGAAGGAGTTCTGGGATGCGGTATACCGAATACATTCCCTCTCAGAGCGAAAACAACACGTCTGAGAAAAGCATGCGAAAGCATTCGAAAATTGAGGCGAGAACTTTAATTCTGACTCCTAAGTTCCCTAACTAGATAGTTTTCAAAAAACGCCGCTCTCGTTAGACTTCGTTCTGTTTCGAATAGTCAGTTTTCACAAAAAAGAGTTGTACACATTGAAAACCAATTGATTCCACGACGGTTTAATCTGCGATGAAACACATGCGAAAAGCGGACAAAATCTTTTTAACCTTTTATAATCTTCAAAGAAATACCTAAGTTTCAGATGTCATATTACTTTCGAAGAAATGAAATAGTGTGTTCATGGTGCCTCATCTAGTGCTGAAAATAAATGCATAAACGTTCAAAGATACTGCCCAGTGTGGATGATACGAGCGGCATGGACCTTGGCGCCATAATGGTGGAATACATAGGTGCGCCATCATGAAGCGTCTCTTTCACCATTTTGGAGCAACTGTCGAAGAATGGGAGTAAAGTTTGGCCCCTGAGACACAACCACCTGGGTCACAAGAGCGAAGGTAAAGTGACCGGAATGTTGGATATCCATAGAAATGGCAGGTGAAGAAGTCAGGCATCGGTGCTCTGGTGCGTGCTCAATGCACATCAGAGTTGCAGGGACACTGGGGGACACTTGCATTAGTTCCAGTGCACATCCAGAATTGTGCTCTGACTCTCTCCCGAGTTGTTCAAACCACAAAAAGATGGCCAGTTTTCAACGAAATATCCGGCAATTGCCCTATATTCTTCAGTCCAATATGATTCTACAATGCTCTAATGCGTTTGCAAGAATTTAAAAAAAACAGCAGGAGAAATCAAGCAATGAGTGAAATCTAGCCTACTAACGCATCGCCGGCTGGAGAGACCAATTTCGAGAGTGGTGCCTACAAAGTGGCTGAAAGTCCTCAAAAAGAAGCTCATGACTGGAGTGGGGAGGGGGGGGGAGGTTCAGGAGCCATTCTAACCTCCACATTCTCCTCCGGGCTGTGGTTGTGGTATATTCGCTCGGAGGAGAATTGGGAGATTACTGAATTGCCAATGACCCCACTCTTCCCGTGAGTGGCTCAAAAAGCATCTGTCGACACACTGCATGGAACAATAACAGGAGAATACACGACAACGAGACTTCGAGGGGAGAGAAGGGGAGACACAGAGCTGACTCCCTCCTCTCCTCACTTCTCTCCTGAACCATCCTCTCTCTCCTCAGACTCAGGAGACTCAGGAGAGGGATGCATGGGGGGCCGTATGAGTAGCCATTCTGGAGTCACCAGCGCGTGGAAATCGGTCCGCGGAAGAGATGGAAGAAGGAGAGAGAGTATCTCTCGAGGAGAGACGACAGATGAGCAGAAAGGTCTCTGTTCATCATCATAATAGAGGGTCTTCCTACTTGCAGAAATTCTCTGCCTTCTGGTCTCCATATGGGTTATGTTTTAATGCTACTATATATTCGTAGATATACCAACTGTGAAACATAAGTCATTAAGTGGTCAAACTGTCAACTATACTCTTCAGTCACCGCGTAATGCATAAGTGTCTATTTTAGCTAGAGCTCTCAAATCGCGTGAACTTTTACAGTGCAAAACGTAGTTTTATGGGCTAACGTCGTAATTAGGATTTCCAAATCGTTAGTAAAGTGCATTTCTCAGTCGTCTAATTGATTATAGTTAATCGCTCCAATTGGATAAGACGTATGACAAATGCACTTTGCCTTCGATTTATAAACCATAGTCGTGATTTAATGAGACAGATTGCATACTAGGATAGTTGAGCCTAGTCTATGAAAGCTCACGAGAAGGGAATGAGTGAATAGGTATTATGGTTTGTAGCTTGTATGCGAAATCGGTTATATTTCACGAGAACCTATATTTGGAAACTTATAGTTTTCGCGAAACATAACCAATCTCTCATAAAAACTGCCAACACTAGTAGGTATTGTGGTCGCTTTACTGACTTGGTACGCACAATGCATCTGCCACAGGCAACCAGGCAGTGAATGTTGACGAGAATAAATCTGCAGGTGAAAGACATCAAAAACCCATGGATGTTTGCGCCATAATGGTGAAATCCACAATTGAGCACCATCATGGCGTAAGCTCCATTTCACCACAATGGCGTAAGCTCCATTTCACCACAATGGCGTAAGCATACTTCACTCGTGAAAGGCTCAAGAATACCGTGACAACAGCGGCGAAGTGGGGAGAAGATTGGATTGGACTCGAGTATTGACAGCTGCATACAATAATCTATACGCGCGACTCTCAACATCAACACTAGAGGAAAAATACTGGTTGTAGTAATTACTAGTTGAGAAAACGTCATTCTCGAGAATATGATGCGCACGGTTATTTACACCAAAACAGTGAAATGAACGGTTATGCACCATAACAATTATTTCGTCAAAAATATACTCGGCCTCCGTTTGTCTCCGATGGCGAAAAATAGTCAGACAATACAAAAGAAAGATGAGTGCAGCATTTTAGAGCGGACGGATAAATGCATGAGGGAACGCCCCAAAGTTCACACGGCTTGCCCTAATAGTAACTGCGTGGTAATAACAAGTATGGAGATGGTACAAAACAACCCGTTTTTGTGCGAAAGACGACCAGAGGTGAAAAATGACAACACACGTCAACATCCAATGATTGGTGGGCACAAGTAATCATTACCTGGGTAGTTTACCTATTTGTTGCATAACTTCGCTGCTATTCCAGAGTCATAATAGTTATTCGGCAGGTTTCTCACGCAAATAATGTGCATACTCGATCGAAAAATAGCTTCGTTCGCCGTGGAAAATAATGAGGAGATTCCTATTCGTAGAGAGATGGGACCCCGTTTGGGAGCTCGCCCTGACTCTCCCGAACCTCTCCTCAATGTATCCAGAGTCTCCTGAACGTCTACGTGGTTTCCTGACTCTCCTCAAAGTTTCCTCACTACACGTAAAGAAGCCGGAAGTCGTCGTGACTATCGACGTTTCGCCCCTCCTGTGCACCAAACAGCCATCCAGGTTCACCTGTTGAATGTCTCTATCAAGATTCGCTAATGCGACCAAATCGCAATTGGTGGAATTGCGGAACATTTTATGACGATTCCCAATCTTCTGGACTAATAGGTCAGCTGCTATTAGTCATCCCAACTGAACTGTTGCACTAGTATATATATCACAGCTGAAACATATCTAGTAACGACGAAATAGCACGAAAAATATGAGAGTAACAGTCGATCAAAAACGTAACGAGCGTACTGGGTACAACAGTTCAGAAAGGATGCATAATACTATGCACTTTCGAGTAAGGGGTTGAACGAGAGCCATTAGAAGACGAGAAGTCTTTCTCGTTCTCCTTCTGATCCCATTTTCTGTGCAAATTGGCGTTGCACTAGCGGGGTAAATGAGTGGAGGTGGAGGAGAGAAGAAAGGAGAAGGAGTAAGTTAGCCTATTTTCTAGGGAACGACTTTTGGATTGCATTTTGTCTATGCTCTCATTCGAGCGGTCGTCTATGACGAGCGAGGCTGAATGACTCGTCGGTGCGCACAGGCGATAAAAAAGTCCATAATTCGTTCCCTACTACTCGCTCTGTGAGGCAGCGAATTGTTCCGAGAATGAGATGTGCTTTGTCAGGAACAGACGATTGTTATTTCATCTTCTGTTAGAGACCACAGATCATGATGGAGAATTGAGGGTAATATCATCAGCTTCAGAGAATGAGAGATGATTTAGTCCGGGAATTCTGGTAATTTTTCACTTCTCCTGGGTTTGGGAGAAGGTCAAATGGTTTCTGGTAGCAAAGTGCATTTCTCATTGATCGGAAATTGGACGAACGAGAAATAACTTACCACATATTATTACCGCTTTACCCTTGTAACTGATTGTAAAAAAATATACAACAGTTGTTGGAATAGAAACAGCTGAAGATTGGCTAGGCTAGGTTGAGCCTATCAGAGTGGAACTGAGGAAGGAAGTAGGGGGAAGTGACTTGAGTAGGGAACGCAACACGGAATTTTTAACCTCCTCAATCTCTACGGAGCGCGAAATGAGAGACGACCGCTCCGACGAGATTGGGGATGTTAGAATTATCGAAAATGCGTTCCCTAGTCTTGTGTTCAGCGTCAGGGAACAGGAAATGCGATTACTCTACTTCAACTACACGCGAACTTTGCTGCTCTCAACAGTCTTCACTCTCCCGGAGGCAACACCAACTATTACTGGCAGAATGATTACTTTGTGGGTTATGCTTCACTGGCGAAACATGTGCGAAAAAGTGTTCAAACTGTCAACCCCTCATTCTTCCACCCGGAGCGGTGTTTAGCTAACTTCGGATTTCTTATCCCTTTCAGATAATGTTACAAAGTTACGAACTCTTAATCATCTGAGCTTAATCTCCTAAGGGGACTGGGACAGTAGAAGATACCTTTTCTGGGATTAGATACCGTGGAAGTAGGAACTAAAGTCGCTTCGCATGGTGAATCATCTCATTTGGTAGAGAGCGCCGTGAGGGGGAGGCAAAACAGTTAGCCAACGCACGGGATTCCACTCGCCCCCCCCCCCCCCACTCATCCAGTCTAGACACTGGCGACGAGGTAGAAAGAAGGGCAAAATTACTGAAAAGTAAATTAAGACGCCTTACTAACCTAGCTTGAGCCGTCGTCACTTACTATTAGACAACAAAACAGAGAATTATGACAGAAATACTGAACGCCGGAGTTCAAAGTTTTGTGAGGGAGCGAAAGGCAAGTGCGCCAGGGACACTTGCGCCGTTGCGGTGAATTGGACATACACGTCAACATTCTCGTCATACTCATGGCGCATCTATCCATATCACCACAACGGCGCTAACGTCTGTTGGGCAGTTGCCTTACACCCGCTGCCTCTCACTACACGCACTGCAACTGCGAATAACAACAACGGGAACAAAAAGACTGCAGAGAAAAGAAAAGGGGGAAATGGCTGCCTTGGCTGGCATGGAAGTACGTGACCGATCATTAAGCAATTATCTGCCCGTGTAAACAAAGCCTAATCCCGGAGAGCAGAATAACTTGATTCACAAGAGTAATTTACTTTAGTTAATGCTGAAAGTAATATTGCCTTGAATATCTAACATGAAATTACTTTTATTGCTGAATAAAGCTATTCTGTTCTCATTATCACCCAATTTGCCTTAATTCCTCTCCCCTGAGCGGTCATCCCCATTAGAAACGACTTATCAAGGGAGAAGAGGATGGATGAAAGAAACAAGCGCCGAGGACATTTGCACCATTATGGTGAAACGGCTCATGTGTATATTTTATAAATATGACACAATTGTCCCTGGCGCGGTAGTCTTTTACCCGGCATATTCAGAGGATCGAACAATTTTTGGTTACCCCAACCAACCTTGAATCCCAGATTCTTGCACACTTTCTTGTACGCATTGTGCCACATGTCGCGGTAGTTCTTGAGGTTCTTCGTCGGTAGCTCCTCATCCTCTTGGATCGTCACACTAAATAATACAATACAATATAAAATTTATCCGAGTCAGAGCAGTCTTCCATAGACGAATGCACCATACTATCGTCTTATCAGGGTGTTCCGAAAGTCTTTGCCGTTTTTAGATTTTTTTGAAATTTCTCTGCGGAAACTAAGTTCCATCTCCAAACAACTGTTGCATAAATATGTTCAGGTCCACACATGTTTACCATTAGTGGGTGATGACGTCACACCTTCTGATGACGTCATGGCAGTCGATTTCGCAACACCAATTTTGATCCCAAAAAATATTTTTTGCCATAACTCTTTTAGAAGTGTTCTTAAAATCCATGTTAGTTATTCTAAAAATAGGATATTTTTTCCTGAAGAAATCAGTGTTGTTAGGGCTCATGATCCCAATCCACAAGAAAGTTATGGTCCAAAAACCGAACATTTTCGAAACTTTTAATTTTGAACTTAGAAGCACCAAACTTTCTAGAGAATGTAAAGAATCACAAAAGAAAATTTTTGGTGCTTAAAACATCATTTTGCACAAGTTCATTCGGAAGTTATAGCAAAAAAACCGATTTTCACGAAACAAAAATCGCATTTTTGGCCATAACTTCGGAATGAACTTGCGCAAAATGACTTTCTATGCACCAAAAACATTCTTTTGTGATTCTCTACATTCTAGGAAAGTTTGGTGCTGCTAAGTTCAAAATTGAAAGTTTCGAAAATTTTCGGTTTTTGGACCATACCTTTCTTGTGGATTGATGTCATGAGCCCTAACAACACTGGTTTCTTCAGGAAATAATATCCTATTTTTAGAATATCTAACATCGATTTTAAGAATACTTCTAAAAGAGTTATGGCAAAAAATCGTATTTGGGGGTCAAAATTGGTGTTGCGAAATCGATTGCCATGACGTCATCAGAGGGTGTGACGTCATCACCCACTAATGGTAAACATGTGTGGACCTGAACATATTTATGCAACAGTTGTTTGGAGATGGAACTCAGTTTCCGCAGAGACATTTCAAAAAATCTAAAAACGGCAAGGACTTTCGGAACACCCTGATAGAACCCCCAATGGAAAGCTCTCCCCTAAAAAATATTATGTTTCACGTAGGGAATTTGGCAGGGCGTTATTTTGCTTTCGTTAAGTTGTTCACAAAGGGTTCCCAAATTAGTGAAGATTTCAAACAATGATCACGAAATGCTCGCCCGATATTGTTTCAGGTATGTTTTGGCAATATGCCAATTGTTCGATTACATATTATCGATTACCTCCGAACGTCGTGCATCCCACCATCCGTCCTCGATTGGTCGTACAGCTGGGGTGGAGCGTTTCTCAGGCGCGGCTCCTCAAATTGCACCTCGTCCTGATGATGATAATCCTGAAAATCAGGCCCTTTGCATCGTCCCAAAAAAGACTTGGCTAAATGCCAACTCACATGCTCATCATGATGGTTGCCCATTTGCTGGAAGTTGTCCTGCGAGTGCGAGACGCCGGGCTCGTCCCAGTGTTGATCCCTAAAAGATGGTATTTTGCCAAGGGAAGACTTTACAAGGTGTCGAATTGGGAGAGTGCCGAATCATTCATGATATTAATATTGGGCCTAGAGACCGTGAAACGAATGACGAATCGCATGAATGTAAATTCATTCGCATGACGAATCGAATAACGCATGCCCCAATTGAAATTTGCGTATTATTCATAGTCATTCGATTGATCATGCACCGTCATTCCTCTTCCAACGGGCGGTGTGAATGGGGCCGCCTTCTCTTGTTCGCTCGCCGTGCAGAATGAAGAAATGAATGAAGAATGAAGGTGCCCGTCATGCGATTCGTCATGCGATTCGTCATTCGAATGACCGCCCCAATCGAATGACGTGAATCGAATGACCATCCCATTTCATTCGCATATCGCAGGTATGCGTTTCGCGGTCTCTAATTGGGCCACAACTCTGGAATTGTTGCTGAATCTGCGCTTGCTTATGCTGACATTTTTTGCTTTGAGTGAAACACATCTGTGAGGCTCTCGGACAGATTCGAATATTCTACTGAAAAAACATGGCCACGTCAAAATGGTGAGTTTCACGTAGGTTTTTTGGCATGTTTTTGTTTTCGTTGGGATAAAACAGGTGGGCTATGGAACCGTAATTAATTTAAACAGTTTATCGGTCATCTTTCACTCAGTCAATCGCCCAACTATAGTGCCAAACTCACATTTCGTGATCATAGGAACTAGGACTAAAGGCCCTCCGAATGGCATCCATGTCGGGTTCAGGCGTAGGAATGAAGTCCTCGGGGCCTGAAAATAATACCATCACGTATTTATACAAAATTCCATGTTCCATATTGATTAGCTGCAGATAACCAATTATGATTGAATGGCCTAGCAATATGAGCGGCAGAAAGGTAAAAACCCGGCGGACATTTTTGCAATGGACACTTGGGGAGGGAATGGTGGTGCATCTGCCCATTTCAACAATATGACGAAAATAAGCACGGTACACTCTTCTCATATGAAATTCACCCATGTGAATGGAAGAACCGTATGGAATAAAATGATGTTCCAATCACAGGATGAAACTCTCGTGAAGCATCGTTAAAGTGGACTAACTGCCGTTCTGACTAGCCGATGTTGAATCTTAATAGCGGAACACGCCAATATATGTTGCAAGTCCGTCTGAAAGGACCAAATGCAATCCACATGGAAGATGTTCGGTCGGCTGAATCCGTCCGTTTCATTTGCATCTTTGCAGGATACGGCGGTAAAGCCCGTGAAAACGAGACGACCTCACTCTATATGCACATCACAATGGGTGTGGGGAAATGCCAAATTTCTAAATGCGGCAGGTAGATACGCAGCGGAACGGTTACGCTAAATAGTAGGGTATCACTTTGGGTAATTATTGACAGCCGCCCATTTTTAGCCATATAACTTCATTTTTAGAGGTTGTCTCTGCGGAGTGAGAGAATACCATTTGGAATTAAGTTAGAAGGCTAAGAGGTCACGGGCTGTCATTAATAACCCGAAAGCGACACCCTGCTAAATAGTGAGAATGCTGAACTACGATGAAAAATGCAGTTGGCAAAATGAGCGAAAAACTACGAGAATCTTGAGAGGAACGGTTCGATATGAATGTTGTCATTGTTCCCCTATCATTTCTCCTATTCTTCCTCTTCCCAGATGCTTCATGACTCAGCTCAGTTCCCAAAGTGAGTGATCTTTCTGCATGTTACTCATCGTCATCAATAGAGATGTGGAGTGAATAATAGTTCTCGATGCATCGAGTATGTTTCGCTGATGCTCTATGACACCAATACTATGAAGTCATTCACGATCTCCTTTTCAATACGCAGTTAACAGTAATAACTATCATATACGCTCTATTACACAAAACAACGCAGGTAATGAGATTGCACTTCGAAACAAGTGTAAGAGAAGAGCACCACGGACATTTGAGCTACAGTGGCGAAAGGAACACATGCGCCATCAATACATGTAGCTTGAAGTGCTAATTTACTCTTGAACATGTACATTATCTCATACCATACATAAATGTTTGATTGCAAATATAAATTTACGATCGCAAAGCAGAAAAAATATTCATTTTCATTCCACGGTTTTATCACAAGCATTTTTTTGTTGAACTAGTCAAGCAACAATTATTTTTTATGATTCCGTTATTTCGAGTATGTTTCGCTTATGTTCTATCACTTATACTTGGAATACGTTTTGGTTTTCCACTCAGAGAATGCGCATTTACGAATAATACAATTAAATAATGCGATCTATTATACAACTACCGCAGGCAAACCGATTGTAAAACGGAAACAGCGGACTCATCAATTCACCTCGACTGTCGTATCTCCTGGTCTGCAGGATGGGATCGTTCACTACGTCATCCTGATGGAAGTCCTGATCCTCCTGGTGGTAGTCCATCTCCTGATGGAAGGACTCCTGGTGGTTTCCTGGATCCTGCTGGAAGGTACTCGGCTGGTGATTCAGAGTCGCTTTTTGCGGTTTAGGAGCGTCTACGTGGTTCTGTTGTGGTGGCTGTTCGAAGTGAGATGAGGTATCCGAGTAGATGAACCCGTTACCGTACGGCCGGTCCTGCAACGAAAAGTAATCAATCAATAATCGTTAACACACATTTTACAGCCCAAAGAATTTATTGATGCAGCGGTACCGTGATAGGTCTGTAGTCAGGTATGTTTCACTATTCTTGCATCTCTAAAAACCACGCATCGAACCAGGGGTACATGAATACCGTCAAGCATAGGAATAAGATTCACGAGGAGAACAAAGCGGGTAAGACAGTGCAGACACGCGCGATCATACTGCTGATCTCTTTCCGATTAGACAGTGGTGAGAACGTGTGGCTTCACAAGAGAGAACAGAGAATCTAAAATGCAGCATCTATCTAGGCTTATCATGAGCAGTAGCTTCTGGGTGAGGATCTGCGCACTTGCTCGGATAAAAGCTAATGAGCTAGGAGGAGAAAGACTATGAAACTGGCGATGAGAAGCAAACAAGTGCTGATTCACACAGTTAATGAGTTCAACTGACTAGAAGATGCGATCAAACCCTCAAAGGCACAAATGGGGTTACATTCCTGTGCCTTATTTGATAGGAATAAGATTTTCTTACATTTAGCCAGGATATTCTGGAAAATAAACTATGGATATCTGCAGCTCAAGCGCCCTCGTCGTTCGCATCACATATATTTCTATGAAGCACAATCCACCAAGTAATAATTCCCACTGAAATCCTACCTCATCCCCATAGTGGTGGTCGCCGTAGTCATGCTCCTCCTCCTCATCCTCCACCTCAGAATGTCTCATCATGCTCTTCCGCCAATCATACTCCCTTCGCTCTCTGAACATCCGAACTAATTATTGATTGATTTCACCCCTTTTACATCTCGCCCTTGTTCACTAGCACTATTAACTATGTAATAGATCACGATCAAAAATGTTTCATTGTGACAACACAAGATTAGAGAGCCCTCTGTTGATCAAAAGGGTTCGCTTAGATTTAGAGTCTTGAAACGTATTCGAAGCGGGTTTATTCATGAATAATCTTACCTTGTACTCGCAGTTGTGCCCTGCGGCCGGCTATTATAGGAGAGCGGCTCGTCGTCCTCCACCCATTCACTACAATGTTCATAATTGTATTATGGATAGTGAGATCTTTCTTGCAGGAAAGCATAATTGTCGCTTGTCGCCAGATTCTAACTATCTAGGAAGCACTTGTTCTAAATGAAGTGCAACTTTCCTGCCTGTGCGCATAAAGAGAATTATTTAGAATTTGTATAAATAAATATTGAAGAAAAATACTCACTCCTCATATTGTCCGTGCTGGTGCGGATCGTGTTCTATGGACGACTGTATATTGGAACCTCCAGGGACAGACGATTGGTGCTCCTGCAAATTAGAAAATCGTAAAACATTGTTTTCAGCTGCCCACCTGATGCCCATAATCGTGTTCTTCATGTTGGTCGTAGTCGTCAGTGTGCACGTCGCCGTGGTCGTATCCGTACCTGAATATTCAAATTTAAGAAAATCATTGAATTAAAGGAGCCACAAAGGGAGATTTATTTGCATGCACTTTCGGGTTCACTTCTCTCCATTCCCCCACTTTCTCGTCGTCAGAGCGGTCTACTCTGACAACCAGAGAGTAAGGGAATTGAAGAGAAGTGATCCCGAAAGTGCATGCAAATAAATCTCCCTTTGTGGCTCCTTTAAGCCTCAACTCCTCGAACACTAGACGAATCAGAAATGCACTTTCACCGATTTGGAAACCATATTATGGAGTGGCCATTTGCCACTAGCGAGATCCTACTCAAAAATAGTATTTTCAATTTGTCTGATCATCTTCGGAACCCAGATTCACATCCAAATTTAAAGAATATAATAAGTTCACTCACCCATCCAACTCCTCCTCATCCTCATCCTCCACCAGATGGGAGAGGTCGCCGTCGCGTAGATGCTCGACCTGAAAACAATTTCCGAGGTACGGTATTGATTTAGCGATTGAATCCTCTGATGTACTTTAGGTCATTGAGAAAGTGATGGTGCCTCGGAGGTTTCTTATTGATTGATCATTCAAAGCTGAATTTTGTAATCTGCTACGTGGAAATTTATAAGGAAAGGGATATGGAAATTTATTTGAGTCTTTGCAGTTGCAAGCCGTAATTTCAACCTACAACTTCTGCATCATGCTGCCGCATATACATACTTTTCATCACATGTTATACGATTTTTTTCTAAATTTCACAATCGAGCTTCGTTCTATGTCGAGCCTCATTACATAAACAATTCTTCTGAACATATTTATTATTTACTAAACGTATCTGAACGTCTGTGTGAAATAAAATGTACGACTTTTTCTGCAAAATACAGATATGTTACTGCGATTTATGATATTGATCAGAGTGGTACAAATTTAGTATCTTGTAAATATCAGAGGTTCAAAGACGGTAAATTTCGCTAATGTCCCTGTTTTTCTCTCACTCACGTGAAAATCAGGCTCCTCAGACGGTAACCGCCCTGTGCGGGGTCCAGGATGTCCAGGAAGTCCAGGAAGTTCAGGAAGACCCGGATGGAGAATGGTTCCTGCTCCGCGGATGGTAGAGGTCCCATGAAGACCAGTCATTGGCGCCTGCCTCCCCACGTAGCCATTATTGTATACGTGTTGATGGTCATCCGAGCTGTCGTACATGTCTGTAAGAATTTGGAATATCAATTACACATCAATGATAAAAATTCGACCATTTCAGGACTCCGTAAAGGATAATGTTTTGAGATTTAAGCTATATTCTAGCTGAATTGATGTAGAAGATTCAGCCGCCCATGGACAGCCGTCTATAAAACCATGGAATAAGCTTTCACGGCAGTATGGAGAGTTTAAGAAAATGGAATTAATATTTCATAGGAATCATCAATACCAGCTCCAACGAAATTCTTTCCAAGCCCAAAGATTTGTCATCTCAACGAAACATATTCGTAATGGAGGAATACCTCGCCATTCGGCAGAGCAAACATTGATATTTAGAAAGACGCGGGAGTTAAAATCAATCAATACCTTCGAAAAGCTGTGAATTTATGTTGGATAACACTTACCGTATCCCCGCGTAGACGGTTGCATGTGCTCCTCCGTGTCGGCGATGTCATAGTAGCCCTCGTGGTCATAATCACCTGAATTTTGTCATATTTAATAATTTAATAATTTTTTTTTATGAAAACGCCGATTTGACGATTTCAGTCAACTTCAAAAACATATGCGCCTTTTATCATTTCCACAATTCATGTAACCAACACCACGCACACTTGAATTCAGCTATCCAGATCCTAATCGCGTTCTGACTTCTATAAGTCTAAATAATTTTTGGACCGAAAGCCAAAATGCTTTCACTTTTTTCTGCTACTGTAATATGATTATTTCACTATAGCCAACGATAGCAAGGGATATCGAAATTATGACGATATTCACCATGGTAGTATTCGTCCTGGCCATCCTGATCGTGCATTTCGTCCTCATAGGCGACGCCTTCGTGGTCATCGTGCACTTCTTCCACGCCTGCAGGGATTAATCGATAATCAATCGATATTTGACATGTCTCATACCCAAGCGCCTCAGAAAGTAAAGTTAAAGTTAACATTTTTGGCTTTCGAGGTGCTTCACTTCAGCTGACAGTGATTACTGCTAAGGCCAACTACGTTATGGAACCTCAGGATATTATAATTTTTTCAGACCAGCCCGTTGCCTTTCGCGGATGCCCGCTGCCAATGAAATACCACAATCTTACCTACGGCAATCCGCTTACCGTAATCTCCATAGTGTCTTGCGTGGTGCACTCCGCCGGCCTCCTCCTCCCCATCGGCACTCAAACCGCGCCGCGTCCTGTACGCGTCCTCCTCGTCCTCGTAACTAGCCTGCAGCGCCTTAAATCAATCGATAATTCAAGCACTAACCAGTCGAAAATCAATCAATAATGCATAATCAAACATACGAGTGACCAATATTTTTCAACAACAGAAACATGCATGAAAGGTTTTTGTGTGGGTGGAATAATATCTTCGGCCCACTCACTCCGCTAGCCCCCTGTATTAAATTGTTCCGCGTGCAATTGAATTGCTACTATTAGATAATTAATTCTCTTACCGTGTCTCTGAAGGTAGCGCGGCCGGAGACGTGTCTACCCGGCCGCAGGTGCGAGTCCCATTGGTGCGCCGAGCTGTTGGCCTAAAATTACGTAATTGTGACGTCATCAACCAATATGTACACAGTATTGATAAAAGGCACCACTCAGACTCTAATATGAACGCTTGCAAGATATTTGAAAGCTTACATTGTTACGTATCGTCACAGTAGATTGCGATCCATAAATTATTCTTGTTTTCAAAATGATTAAGCTACATATTGCCGGTATAGCGAGCGCATAGTGAAAATGTTTGCTCACGAAACACGAATACCATGTAATTCAGTCAGAAACGTATCAAAAGTAGGATTTCTTTCCCGATAAATACCTGTTGTTGGTTGGCGTAGGCACCGTGAATTGGGAAGTTCACGTCTGATGTATAGTCACTGTCCTCGGATAGACCCGCTGAAAAAAAAACACAATATTATGGCAATTGGCCAAGGAAGATCTTTGCACAATGCCAAATTTTATTCGAGTCTAGCGAGGTGACGCGAACACTTGACTCTAGTCTTCTCCAACTGACAATTGCCAAAGAATGCTCGTAGTTATCTTTTCTTTCAACAACACTGTATTATATTCTCTGTTATGGATTCATTCTGGGGCTACGTGTTATTGTATCTCGCTATTGTTTTATTTTCAGTTGTGTCTCAGGCGTCGCATGTGTCTATCATCGAAAACAATTACAATTTGTTAATGTTGACGGTCCGGTAATCTGCATTTTTATCCCGGTGAATAACATTTTTCCACAAGAGTGAAGCAGAAGCATTGGGATGATGTCGTGTCCATATACTTCACCATAACGGCGTAAATGTCCCTGGCGTTGCTATCTTTCTTTTACCCATTTAACGTCTCAGATGATGGAAAATGAGAGAAACACAATACTAAGCGTGTGACTCATCAATGGTACGTTTCGGGTTACGGAAGTGGGCAATTCGAGACAAAAGTGCAATTGGCCGAAAAAAGCAGTATTTATCGATGACATTGGTCATCCCTTACTTGCGCAGAGTCGTCTATCATAATGAAAGAAAAGAGTGTCATAGAAAGTTGCGCCGCAATTGTGATACATACAAACGCGCCATAATTTATTGATTGAATTGTCCATTTCACCACTCGGGCGCAAATGTTCATTGCGCTCCCGTCTTTCACTCGAATAATGATAGATAAATGCAGCCGAAAAGCGGAGAAATATTAGGTTGGCGCATAAGTAATGGTATGCCCATTTTCACATCGATTATCTTCGTCCAACCTGATATTAGCCACTGCCCATAATTATCGTAGACTCCCC